>JAHHUM010002909.1:607918-776449 GCA_036173005.1 Crenichthys baileyi
TCAGGTTATAACCACAGTCTTTACTGTATTTGGGTGAATATGTGACAGACCAACACAAAGCAGGATATTGTGAAGTGGACAGAAAATTAACATGGTTTCCAAAATGTTTTTACAAAACAAATCAGCTAAAATTGGCATGTATTTGTTTTCAGCCCCCTTTACACTGATGATACTAAATAAATCCAGTGCAATGTGATGTCTTCATAAGTCTTATAATTCATAAAGAGAGCCCACCTGTGTGAAATTTAATTTCTGTTTAAAGCAAACTGCACACCATAGAAAGTGGTAGGAACCTCTCTGCATCAGTTTTTAACCTACACTTAGTTTAGCCCAGGAAGGAGGAGTCACAGCTGGAATCCCTGAGATATCATGCAGCCACTGAAACAAAAAAAAAAAAACACTTTGCTGGTCGAACCTTGTTCTCTTCCACCACTCGCAGAGGGATAGACAGGAGAGGCAATGCATGTGAATGTACGACTTGCTGGCAAAGCTGGACCAATTCTTCAAACTTGGATCCAGAGTTGACTTAACTTTGCGGTTGCACTCGGTTGGCAGGTATTCAACCGTCAGATGATAGAGTTCAGTCCTTTTCCAAGAGTTGAAATTGGGCTTTTTGTGGAAAAATTTAATCCCTCAAACATTGTAAGATGATCACTCAGTCAGGTTTATTAAATTAATCTTTCGCGAGATGAGAGGAAAAGCATCCGCAAGTGTCTCAGTGCTGCTCTGAGAACAAACTTCTTAGTAAGTTACTATGAGAACAGACTATTCTTATTGTTCTCCTCTGCAGCTGCAGAGCTCAGCTCTAGGAGATGGCCTCCAGTATTACAGAGCAGAGTTTCATTGAGAGTCATATAAGCATAATAAAATAAAGACATAACATAACCATGGAAAGCAAAGTCCAATCCAGTTATAGAATTTTTGCAAGAAACCGTTTCCAGGGACCAAGCTGTGTGGAAGGGAGCCCAATTACATGTATGTGATATTTCTCAATCTTGCACATCAACTATAGCTCTTTTACTGCTAGTTACCAGATAATATTACACTTAGTAAAAGCCAAAATATAATGGCAGGAATTAGTATGCCCATGCACTCCCCATTAACTGCCACCCAGCTTACACTGCATTAACCTTGACATCCCTGTGCACAGCTGGTGGCTTCTTAAGAGCTGAAAGTGACCAAGTGTCAGAAACCACGGCTGGACCACCACCAGCTAGTTACCCTCTCTGGTATGGCTACAGCAAGTTACCCTATAGCTTTCTTTCAATTTTCACCATTTTCTGTAATTTTATTGCAGAAAGATCTTTGAATCAGTCAGATAGGGTAATGCAGCTTAACCTTGGGCCAATTAGCCAAGGGAAACTTTGTCAGAGACCAAAGCCTTGGAAAACACAACCCCTGAATTGTGAGGGTCCCTAAACCCCTTCACCAAATTGAAGTGCTGATTTTGCAGGGAGGTGAAGTAGATGTACAGTTCTGTGAAAAAGCATTTCCCCTTACAGATTTCTTCCATTTTGGCTTTTTTATCAAACCTAAATTGAACTACAAAATATATATATTTTTTTTTATATCAGAAAAAAATAACCTAAAAAGACACAAAATGCTGTTTTTAAATGACGACTCAATGTATTAAGGGACAATAAACTATCCAAGCCAACTTGCCAAGTGTGAAAATATACTTGACTTTCATTTAAAATTGAGATTAAACACATTTTTTGGTTTAAGTTCAATAGATATGCCCCAGCCTAATTACTGAATGGCCTTCAAAATAATAATAAAAACATAAATACAACATGAAGTAAATTACAAAATGGTAGTGAAAAATGAATCGTTTTGGAAGGTGTATGTACTGTTACACCTGTTATAAATGTAACACTGCCATGATCCAGCTGTGTTTTGGATCTCACTTGAGTTTCTCTTTAGGCCATTTTAGTGTTTTGTGTATCTCTATATTAGTTAAGTCCAGTGTATTGAGTTTCTTAGTTCTTTCTTGTGACCTGTTCTGTGCACTTTGGTTTAGTCTTTTATGTAATTTGTCCTTAGCTTTAATTAATTAGATCATCTGTGTTTCAGTTCCCTGGTTAGCTTCCCACCCACCTAGCTCTTCTGCATTCTGGAGATGTTCATTGTACTCACCTGGTTTCCATGTTACTCATCACATCTCCACAATATTTAAGTCTCTCATTCTTAGTCATTCTTCACTGAATTGTACTGTTGCCAGTCTCCCCAGTTCCAGTGTGTTCTGTAAGTCCTTCAGTTTCATTAAATTCTGTGTCTATCACGCATCTGCTCTGTCCTGTTGCTGCTTGGGTCTCCAACAAACCACTAATATGTCAAACACAGTATTTCAGAAACAAACATCATTCCTTCAACCAGGTGGTAGTTTGATGGTCTGGGCTGCTGTGCTAATAACCTAGACAACTTGCTGTAATTATATGATGATGAATTCTGCTCTCTACCAGAAATGCTGAAGGAGAATGTCCGGCTATTGGTTCATGACCTTAAACTCAATCAGGACAATGATCCAACCCGGATTGCAATAATCTTTCTGTATTATTCATTACAAATTAATATAGAGAAGGATGGAAGGTTGTAGTAAATTACCCTAAATGCACATGGTTGAGTAAATAGTCATTCCACATGTACAAAAGTTATATACACTGTTCAGTAATTCAGTTTTTTGGCTTTTGACTTAAATGTATGCACCAGTCTTGGTTAAACCTATTTGCCTCATGAATGTCACAGTAAAAGATTTAGTGCAGTACATGTTTGGGTAGTGTGTTAGTTTGTGTTCAGTGCATTTGCTATCCAGATTTATCCATGTGTTTAAAACATATGCCCTCCATCTGTTTTTAAGTGTATTTTTTTAAATACAAATTAGAAATTGGCATCAAACTATGCTGTGCAAATTAATTAGGCACCAGCATCCTAAAGTGAATAATAAGTACCAGGGATGAATCGGGGAGACAAACAGCCCTGACGAGCGAATACAGACAACAATCCACACCAAAGGAAGCTTAGATGAAGCGTCACTGGACTTAGGTTTGATGGATTTAATTCCTACTGAGGGGCTCTCTGGAAAAGTGCTCTATTCAAAAATCTGCATAATGAAGTAAAACTGCCTGTGCCAGATTTCTCCCTTCCTGGCATTACTTGTATATCTCTGTGTTTAGAAGTGAATCATTGCAGATCTGTGTTCCTGCAGTGGAAAACTTTGCAGTATTTCTTTGTATTTTGTTATAAGTAACTTTTGTGTTGTAGTGTATATATGCTTCTTTCATAGTCCTGAGCAGAAATCAAATGATATCTTTAGAATGCTAACTCTAAACTATACAAAATTGCTGATCTTGTGCACGTTTCCTTTCATTCTCACCGAATGAATGGAAACCTGACACTTTTCACCCATTCCAACCTGCTTGAACACTTTTCTTTACCTCTTTTACACACTCACACTTGCTCTGGACTGTTGGGCCTAAATACTTAAAATCCTCCACCTTCCTTTCTGTTCCTTGCAACCTCACGCAACTTGGGGCCCACTTGGGGCACTGTCATTTTCACGCATGTCTTGCTATGGCAACATGTGCATCACCCCAGCACACAAAGGGGGCTCAGATCTGATCCTTGATGCAGTCCCACTTCTACCTTGAACTCCTCTGTCACAACTACAGAACACCTCCCCGCTGTCTTACAGCTCTCATACATGTCCTGCACCACTCTAACATACTTCTCTGCTACTCTAGATTTCCTCATACAAAACCATAGCGGCTCTTTCGGCACCCTGTAATATGCTTTCTCTAGATCTATAAAAACACAGTGCAGCTCCCTCTGACCTTCTGCGAACTTCTTTTTCAACATCGTCAAAACAAATACTGCATCTGTAGTGCTTTTTCTTGACATGAAACCATATTGCTGCTCACTTCATTCCTCACTGTGTCCCACTTCTTCTTAGCTGATCTTTTTTTTCCGTTCAGAATCCTGTCCTTCCTCATTCCCCCACCAAGTGTCTTTATCAACTTTCCTTCCACAAGACATACCAGTTACTTTCCAACCTGTTTCCCATTAGCTGTAGTTGTCTAGTCATCTGGAAGCACCTCCTAGCAACTCAGAGCCTGTCTCAACTCCTCCCTGAAAGCCACACAGCTTTCTTCCTTTTTCCCCTTTCACCACTTTTTCATTTTGCTCATCATTTTATTCATCATCAGAGTCATCCTACACAACAGCATCCTCTGCTGTCTGGCAACACTCTTATCTATCACTACCTTGCAGTCACTGAGTTCCTTCAGATTACATAATCACTTGTATAGTGTTTATCTAGTCAGAGGACTCTAAAGTGCTTTACACTACAATCACTCATCCATCCATTCACACACTGGCTACAATGTAGCCACAGCTTCCCTGGGGCAGACTGACAGAAGTGAGACTGCTATACAATGTGCGCCACAGGGCCCTCTGACCACCAACAGCAGGCAGGGCAGGTGAAGTGTCTTGCCCAAGAACACAATGACTGAAATGGACAGAGTGGGTGTTTGAACCAGCAACCCACTGGTTACAGGACGAAACCCCTACCACCGTCGTACCACATAGTAATCCACCGGTGTGCTCCTGTCTCATACATCTGTGTTCCTGTCTCATCATCACCACTCTCTCACCTCTGGGGATATTCTACATTACTTAATCTAACTCACTTCACAATTTATGAATTTCTTCTTCTACTCTAACTCACATCCTACCTATGGGGCATAATCACTGACACTGAACAGCTCACTTTCAATTTCCAGCGTCAGACTCATCACCCTATCTGACATAAATCTGACTCTTTTAACCCCAAGAACAAACTCGTCCTTTAAGGTAACTCCTAAACTATTTGTCTTCCCATCCACACCGTGGCAGAACAGCTTGAACCCTGCTCCTAAGCTTCTAGCCTCACCACCTTTCCACCTGGCCTCCTGACCTGAACACATAGTATGTCCACCTTCCTTCTCTGCATTATGTCAGCAACTCTAGCTTTTCCTGTCATAGTTCCAACATTTAAAGACCCTACTCTCAGTTCTTAACTCTTACCTTTCCACTTTTCTCTCTGCCTATGGACACGTCTTCCTCTTCTTCTTTTTTGCTGACCAGCAGTGGCCCAATTTCCACTGAAAAGTTGACAGAAAAGGATACATGTGAGGAGAGAAGTTAGTTGTGTTAATTTTCTACAACCCATATCATCTGAATGTAAGACAAAAAGTTAAACTTTGGTCTCACCTGAACAGAGCACCTTCTACCTAATGTTTGCTGTATCACACATAGCTGGTAAAAAGCTGCAAGTGGGATTTTTTTGTGGCTTTGTTCTTGTCCCTTTTTTACAAAGGTCATATGTGTGAAAATTCAAGGGGTGTTAATATTTTTGCATGACACAGAGGAAGGTATTACCAGTTCTGAGAGCTTGTTATTGCATTTTCAGCAATAACAAGCTGTCACCCTAACCCATTTTACATCTGTGTTTCAAGTTGAAACACACAGCAACTACAACTTCAAAATCCAATATGGTCTCTTGAACATAAAAATTAGAGACAGCTGCTGTAATAATCATCAACCACATTGCTGTACAACGTCTTTCATTGAGCGTGTTTCTAAAATGTTTAAGCACATCAAAATACAGAGACACAATTTCTATGGCTTTTATGGCTAATAGTTGTCAGTCTGGTCATTGATACAAACATTTAGCAATTCTAACTGGTGTTCTTACCACAGCAATATACTTGTGAAGTTTTCTGTATTCTGAAACATTTAAATTCACAAATTACATAGCCAAGCAAGTTGAGTTTCCTAAATGCTAACTACAAACTGCTTCTATTTCTATTTTACATAATTATTTATTGCTCTATGCATAGAGCAGATAGCTTTGTTTTAATTGCGTTGTACTTGTGACAGTGACAATAAAGGCAATTCTATTCTACTCTGTTCTGTTCTGTTCTATTCTATCGTATTCTATTTATTGTTAGCAAGTCTTGAATACTTTTATTATTGCATCACCTTGAATATTCACATTATTTCAGCCTGTAGCAAGTTTGGTACCAGATAAAATCGACCCGATTAGAAAACAAGTTAGAGCAAAAAGCTGTTTAGGCAAGAATCATTAAAATTAAAAGTAATTGAATCTGAGTAGCCAGGTTTCATAAGATGTGATGTTGGAACAGGACCAATGCATAAACAGAAACTTGGGAGCAACATAAAGATTTTAATGGAACCTGAGCAAAACGTAGAGGTAAGTTAGCAGGAAATGGAACCAGGGCGAATGTAACGAATAAAACAGTCAGAACCAAGGAGCTTAAATACTGGATGCAGAGCAGCTGGGGGAGAATACAGAGCACAGAAGCTGAGTGAAGGAGACTAATTAACAAGTAGAGAGCTGAACTAAACACAAAAGATCTACAAACTGAAAGGGAAAAAGCCTAACACTGACATAAGAGTCCTAACCAAAATGCACAGAGTATAGAACACAAGTAATAAAAAAGAAACTCATCACTAAGGAATGAACTTGAATTGCAATACCTTAACAACAATAATAAATGACCCACAAATAAATAGAATGTAAGCTGAAACACAAACGCCAGTGGATCATGACATAAGGTCAGCCATTTTTAACAATTTTGAGTAGAACACTCTTATCCCGAGGATAAGAGACAGTATTAAGCAATCAAACTTAAAAGCCATTAAGTGTCCGGTACAACCAGACACAGAGTTATTAACAGCCACTAAGTCATATAAACTGGTTAAACTAAGAGAAGGTATGCAATGAAGACACAAGCGAGTGAAAGTTATTTTTGGCTGGCCAGAGAGAGACAGACCATTCTCTCAGAGGAGCTGCCCTGTGTCATAGCCTTTTATTAAAGAAAGGAAAAAAAACCCTCATGTTACAACATCGTGGGTGTGGCTACACACAGTTTCACAAATACAAGTCCTACTGAATAAAACTGGTTCCGACCAGAAATTGATACAGCACACACGTCCACATCTGGCATTCAAGGACACGAAGATTGGCTGGGGTGTGAACAGTCTGCTAAAAGTTCACCAAACTAAATAAATTAAAATGTCTTTTAATGGTAAATCATAAGCGTAAAGAACCTTTTTAAACTAAGCAATGATAATTCATGTACAAATCTTCCAACAATTCCCTCCTGTTTGTTTATTGATTAGTTTAAAACAAGTCATCCATGTTTACACTTCCATTCGGCTTTATGCACACACTTCATTTAGTACTAAACTATTTCCGTGTCGTCATCAGGATCTGGATCCTCTCTCTCCAACAGCTGGTAATCCTGGGACAGCATTATTTCAACTATGCCTGCAACCATCTTGGAAATAACTACTCTGATGCAAGGATTGATACACATGGTGAAAAGGGAAAAAACAGCACTAATATTATGAGAAAAGGAATCATGATTTTCAATAGCAGTTGCCACGGTCCAGAGGTAAGCCATGAGAGCAGGCCTCCATGTCCTGGTTGTGCATCCTGCTGCATACCTTTCCTTACCTGTTTGAGCTGAGCTAGCACTTCACTCACAGTGTGACCATCTCCGGTTTCATCGGGATTTAGGTGCAACAGGTCTCATTCAGAAGAGCGCAAACTCCCCCAGACGGGGCCATTACCACATCTAATATCATCCTGTTTTGCAGTACCACTGTGCAGAGTGATGTTATTTCCTTGGACATTCCTGTAAGAGCTTTATCAGAGGCATTGATTCAGTTGCTCCAATTAAAGTGAAGGTCATTTCTGGTAAGAAAAAGTCCCCTCGGAGAAGTGCTCCACCACTCAAGGAAGTGTCAAAAAGCTGAACGCAGGTGGCGAAAGACTGGACTCTAGGTTCACTATAAAATCTATAAAGAGACTCCACAGATATAACTTACAACTGAATAATGCAAGAGGATCTTTTTTCTCCAAAATCTTCAGCCAAAAATATTATGCTCATGCCTTATTTGCCACTGTTTAACAGGTTAACAAACCCTAGTGTAAGTGTGGCATCTGAACTCCACTATACCAGGACCTGCGAAGAATTTGCTAACTTCTCCACTGAAAAAACACAAAAGATCAGAGGGGCAGTCAGCACAAATCTATATCAAGTCCAGTACCGAAGTTGTCTCCAACTAGAACTGATTTTGACAAAATTTCCCAATTACAGAAGAAGAAATTGTACAGCAACTAAGCTCTTTTTCTTGCTGTCTCGATGTTTTACCCACACCTTTCCTTAAGAAAGCTTTGCCTGTCATAACATCTGATTTAACTCAAATAAAAAACACATACCTCTTTGTCAGGTGTTTTCCCCCAGGCCCGAAAAACAGCAAATATCAAACTGCTATTGAAAAAGGGCAACTTGGACAAGCTGCTACTGCAGAACTACAGGCCTATCTCAAACCTCCCCTTTATCAGTAAGATTATTGAAAAAGCTATGTTTCAGCAATTAAACAACTTCCTCACAATTACCAGCCGCTTTGATGTCTTTCAGCCAGGTTTCCGTGCTCACCACAGTACAGAGACTGTCCTTGTCAAGGTGTTCAGTGACATCCATATAAATGAAGACTGTTGAAGAACCACAGTGCCTGGGAAACTGGGTTGGCCTTTCTGGAACAGCACTCAATTGGTTTAAATCCTACTTAAAGGAAATGTAGTTTTTTGTGTCAGTTGGTAACTTTAAATCAGAGATGACAAAAATCACATGTGGCGTTTCCCAAGGGTCCATCTTGGGACCCCTCCTATTCAATATCTACATGCTCCCCTTAACTCAGATTTTAATAAACAACAACGTAAGTTATCATAACTCCCCCTTACTCCATCCAACAGGGAGGGAGCCTTCCTCCCTCCCTGTTGGATGGAGTAAGGGGGAGTCAGGTTTAGCCTAAACTGGCTCAGTTATGGTTGAGGTGCAAACACACCCTCCATTTCTGCTACCCTTATGACCCCTTCTCTTTTCCAATGGTTGTAATCAGTCTGACAGAGAGAGGTATCCCAATCTTTGTGGTTTTTAGTATAACAATGACCATCAGTGGGGCCCTTTGTGGGGTGCCTTGAAACGACATTGTTGAAAATAATCTGAACTGAAACTTTCTGTGTAGTTATGCTGCTATAGGCTTAGGCTGCTGGAGGACATAATGACCACTTTCACCCTCTTTCCTAAATTCTCACACTACTCTCCAATTTTGCGTTATTTGCTGTTATTTCAGCTTTTAACTTTGTTCTCTCTCTTTTCTCTTCCTAAAAGCTACACCTGGCCTGACTCTGTGTCTACCTGTGACACCTTTCTGGAGAGGGGCATCGTCCGAGCTTCTGCTGGCAACAACTTAATGCTCACCCTCTACCGATGATCCACATGGCCCTATCTTTCAGTGTTTAACCCTTTCTCTCTCTTAGACATGGCGATTGACTGAGCTTTTACTGTAACTAATTATATGTGCTCTCTTTCAGACTAACCTTGAAAACTGGCTCGGAGTTTATATGTTCTTTCTTTCTAGGTGAAACCACTAAAAGGAGCTACATCCATTACCATTTACTTTTCCTTCCTATAGAAAGTACTCCTGGACCAGTGCTTCTTTGTTCTCTTTGTGTCTCTGCTCTGTTCTCTCTAACCCCCAGTCGGTCGTGGCAGATGGCCGCTCACACTGAGCCTGGTTCTGCTGGAGGTTTCTTCCTGTTAAAAGGGAGTTCTCCTCTCCGCTGTTCCTACATGCATGCTCAGTATGAGGGATTGCTGCAAAGTCAACGCCAGTGACTGTCCACTGTCTCAACATGCTTATCCGGGAGGAGGGAACGCTGCAAGTCACTGACTGGATGCAATCTGCTGGGTTTCCTTAGACAGAAAAACTTTTATCCAATATGAATAAATAACTAACTCTGACTGCACTGTTCAATGATTAGGATTAATTGGAATGTATGTACCTGACTTTTGTGAAGTGCCTTGAGACAACATGTGTTGTGAATTGGGGCTGTATAAATAAAACTGAATTGAATTGAATTGATTAAGTAAGGTTAAAATAAATGCAGCACTGGTCACTTACATATTCAATGCAGGAAAGAAGACCAGATCCATTATGTGGCCCTTTATTTGTGTGGTGCAGTAATATGTTGTTTAAAGCCAAAAGAGTCTGTATTGTTCATGAGATCGTCAGTTGTATTAGATGATGTATTGTCAAAGGAAGATTAAAATCTCCCAGTATTAAAACTTTATCCAATTCAACAATAGATGAGAGAAAGTCAATAAATTCCGTTAAAAGGTCAAACGAAGAAAAGGGATAAGAGTTGATCAGTCTACTTGCTAATCTATCCTGAAAGACAGTGGAAAGTTCACCATCATGTCCTGAGAGATAGAGAGTCCCCACACTGAAAGAGCCAACCAGGCAGATTTCTTTATGAGTATAATCTAAACGTTGGTGCTGTTTTTCTTTGAGGAACATAAAAACAAGGGACTCCCTCAAGTCAGCTCATTCAGGACAAAAGATTTGTTTTTGACCGAACACCTACTTTGCCGGGCAGGTAATCCAGGCAAAGCCAAAGACTTAACATCACCACCAGCAACAGCAAAACAGACAACAGGGGAGGGACAGATGTTTTGGATGTCGTCACCACGCCAAGGCAGACAAACTGCAGGTGCGTCCCCGTCGAATGATAGGAGGCGATTAGGCCGAAGACAGAGTGACTTTCCCCACTGCAAAGCAGCTAGCCACAATACCTTACAACTCCAATTTGGAAACCAGTCCTGGATCTCCTTTTCGCTACCTGGACAGAAAAACTACGCAATCAATGCAATGCAGCAAGTGCTTAGGTGAGGAACACAAATGGATGGGGGACCAATTTTCCTATTGTTACAATGGCTCTTCTTTGAGTGTTTGATGTTTATTAGCATATCCCCATCATAGATTTGAGCAGTTGAGACAAACTGAATGTACAAAACTGAAAAGGCAACATTAAAAACAATAGCCTGTAATGAAATGTTACACAAGCGGGCAGAGGCAAAACTAAACACAGGCGCCATACTCCTCTGAATGTGATACTTGTTTGGTAATTTGGGTTCACTTACATGTAAAGCTGTTTCTACAGCAACGATGGGTTTCCCAGTTTGTGACACATATTGCTGAATGTAACAATATATTAGTCTCTCTGAAGGTTTTCTAAAAGAGGGAGTTAAATAGAATGCTGTGTGTGATATATATAGTTTTGAATAATATAGATTTCTTTTTATTTTAATGATGAGGCAGCTTGCATTACTTAGTATTTATCTCACTTTGCACAAACAGAGGTAAAAAATAGCAGGAATTGTATTGATCTGGTATTGCTGAGTTCCTGTATAAGTGCGAGTAATGCATGCTTTAAGGTATAAGCGGCATGAAATTCAGTCAGTGGAAAAAAAAAGCTGTTGCTTAGCTCAGTCTGAAGAAAGAGAGCAAGAGTCCAGCTTGGATCTGCCAGTTCTGTCCAGCTTCCTCCTCTGCCAGCAGATGCAACTAACCCCTAGGTGGTGATCGTTGGACAGCTCAGCCCCTTTCTTCAATCGAGTGCCCGAGACATGCGGCCTAAGGTCCAAAGACATCCAAAGACATACAAAGTTGATCATCAACCTTCTGCTTATGGTATCCAGGTGCCAAGTGCACTGATGAACTCCCTTATGCTTGAACATGGTGTTCATCATGGACAATCTGTGACTGGCACAGAAGTCCAATTACGAAAGACCACTCGGGTTCAGATCAGGAAGATCATTCCTCCCAATCACACTCCTCCAGGTGTCACTGTGGGCGTCAAATTCCCCCAGCTGAATGACTGAATCCTTGAGAGGGGCACTGTTCGCCAAGAACACACCGCTGAGCCAATGCTGTGTGTGGAGAAGAGCCCGACTATTTCTAGCCAATATCTCTCGAACTCCCGCACAAGCTCAGGCTCCTTCCCCTCAGGTGAAGTGGGATTTCATGTCCCTCCACCATGTTAGGGTGGTGGTTCAAGGCAGGGTATACGATTCTGATTTATGTAAAAACACCTGTCAAGTATTTGGTGTGCTGTTTCTTAAGTATCTGTCACGGCTTGTGTAGTGCAGGACCCCGGAATGCAGACAGACAGGCAGCATGACAGTAAGTACAAGGTTTTAATCATAAGAAAAACACAAACTCACTCGTAAGAGGAGGCAGGAACAAAACAATAAACAGGCAGGCAAGACAGCCATAGCATGATCTGTAACTACTGGCTGAAAACAGGGTGATATGATCCAAAATGTTTCAGATCATTTCGAGGAATGAACAGAACAGACGTGTATATATGGAGCAAGAACCGGGTGAAATGAGGAGACTGAATGCTAGGTGCAGGTGAACCAAATAAGGTTAATTGACAGACAGGAGAGAACAAAACGTGGCTGGAGCAAAACAGAGACTATTGAATACAAACTTAAAACACAACTAGTAAAACATGAAACTAAAGCATAACCAGATCCAACAAACCTAACTTGACAAAACATGAACTAGAAAACAAAAACTAAAGCATGACCAGGAAAATAACAGAAGCATGATTCAAAACCTATCATGAATAATAATAAGAACCCAAAAACACCCACAAATTATGACAGTATCATTAATAGGCAAGTGTAAATATCCTATTTGCAAGATCAAATGGAAGAACAAGACCTCTATTTTTTTTGAAAATGTTGAAAAATCCTTTACACATTATTAGTAAAATTGCAAAAACGATTGTGACTTATTCTTTTTTCAATCAATATCTAACACACTTAGTGCCAAGATATCAAAAAATGTCCAAAATGTCCAAAATGTCCAAAACGCTTCTTCACCACTCCTAAATGTAATTTTCTTCAAATTAAAAAAGAGTACATTGTCAAAGTTTCTGCTTATGTGAGAAGAGACTCAAAAAACATGAATACACACAGTGGGGAACCATTACACTTTTCCAGGAGTTATCTAAAAACTTTAAAGGCTTTTTTATAAGCTCTGTTTGCCGCCGACAATCCTCAAGGATTTACGGATCAAGGCAGAGAGGATAGCAATAATATTCTTTCCTTATGCATGTGCACAAGTGTGTGTGTGTGTGTGTGTGTGTGTGTGTGTGTGTGTGTGTGTGTGTGTGGTGTGTGTGCGTGCGCAAGAACACACACACAAACCTCAGCAGATGTTGATTCAGCATATTGTTTGATCTTCAAAACTCTTCTTCTCATCATTTATTAGACATGGGTACCAGCTGCTGTAGAATCAGAAAACATAGTGCACCACACTTCTCAACCTGTCAATCATATATTGGTGATATCAGCACTCTCTCTTATAGAAGACAAGACAACCTGGCACACAAACAAAAACAAAAACAAGTATTGCTAACTTGAGACTTTTTTTCTTTATTCCAGTGTATTCGTTTACTGTATGCAGTCGTGGTTCTTGCATGAATAGTCCCAGGACAAGTCCCTTGTTGTTTCACCTGATACCCTTTTTGTTGTTTTCAGAGACAGATTGAGCTTTTCACAAATTAAACTGCGCAGAGATTCTGTGTTCAGTGTAGTTTTTTTGGTTGGCAGCATATTGGGGTTTTCATTGTTTCATTAATATAATGCCTAAAAAGCATTTAACATGCCCTTTTTGTGTTTTCACAAATATAAAAAAAGATTACATATTGTTCAAATTGTACTTTAAGATGAAAATCAAACTTTGCTGCTATTAACAATATAGAATTGCTACTTAATTATGGATGATCTTTGGAGTCAGCGGGTAAAATAAAAATAAACTAAAAATCTGTTCCCTCAGGTCAGGAGACTGTGCTGCAACTTTGGAATCTACTGTATGTTCATAAGGTTTTGTGAAGAGTGTGGTGTTGAAGAGATTGAAAGTAAATGCAACATGGGAACTAAATTAATGATTTGAGGACTGTCAACACATTGCAGCATCCAGCAATAATATTCAATAAGATCAAGTGTATTGACAGCAGTGTCACCAAAATCACATGAAACATTTATGTCTCCCAGTAATGTAATAACAGAAGTAAACTTAGAAAAATGCATTTGTATAAGCTTCATTCAGGTCGTGCATGACTATACAACTACAATTAGTCTATACTGTCAATTAGGTTTTGTCAGGGGTTCCCAACAGTCATATTTTGGAAATATTGTTATCAGGTATTGTCCTCAACCAATACCTGATATCAGATTAGGACATTCACACCTGTAAAATCTTTTATATGCCCAACTGTGACACTCAACTATCTCTGCAATTTTGTGTTTTATTAGAATTAAATATATAGGTTATGTTATAGGGGAAAGAACAATCCAGGAGCAATGCATCAAAAGAAATGAAAATGAAATAAAAGATTTCTCGTTAGTTCAAAAATTTCTTCTGATATCTACCCTATCTATCTCCTAAGGCAGGAATGTCCAAAGAGCAGCCATGGGGCTATTTGCCATCCTTGGAATTATTTTGTTTGGCCCCCTGGAACATATTTCAAGACAAATTTGGTTGATCGGCCCAGGATATTAATGCAAATATAGTTTTAAAAAACATTTTGTGTAAGAGTTCCATTGACGCAGGACCTTTTAAAATAGATGCAGACATCTTTTAATAAGTGAGGAGTTTTGAAAGAGGAGTCAATGTTCTTGATGCTGAGAATGCACAAAAGATATCTAAAGAAAGATAATAAAAAAAACACCAAGCACAAAATTTATGGGCACTGTATATAATTTTGTGTCATTATGCAGCCGATTTTTTTATGTTTTAGTACTATACTGATTGACACTCCCCTTTTTTTATTTTTGTGGTGCTAGTAGCCTTTATTTTGTAAGATGACCGAGGGGAAGACATGCAGCAATGGTCAACGGGCCAGGACTCGAACCTATGATAGATGCTGCAAGGACTGCAGCCTCCTTACATGGGTCACGTGCTTTACCCCTGGCCACCGCAGAGGTAATGTAAATGATGGTTTATAATATGCACAATTGGCTTACCACTCAGGGTGGCAATCCATCAGGAGACAGTGTTGTAAGAAAATATGGTAAGATGCTAATGATGCTAAAGTTAGTAGGACTATTTTACTTTTTTTGTAATCAACACTGCATTTGTTTGTTCCTAAGTTTAAAATCTAAAACATTTAAACTGGTCACACCTGAACTGGGTTATTCATCACTGAAATGATACTAGCTTTGCAAAAGTGTAGCTCTTTATAACTGCAGAGAAGGTTTAGATTATTGTCATGAACCTACTCACAACTAGCTTGACAGGGATGTGAGAAATTATTTTTTTCAAATCAGTCGGTATTAAAAAGGCATCAATATTTAGTAATATATTCATGTTCATGACATGGTTTGTTATTGCTTTTAAAGTAGAAGAAAGGAGCAATTTGTAAGTTAATGAGGAGATGAAAATGAATTGAAGCAATTAGAAATGTACAGTATAATAAAGTATGTCAGCTTGAAGTGCTGGGTAATTGAAGACTTTCATCTCACAGGAGATAACCACTAGTAATGAAATGTGACACCTATTCTGACAAAGTAATTGCTAAACAGGAAATCCCAAAACAAATCAGCCACTATTTGAAGTTATTATCCATGATATATAATGGTGTTGTAGTGATATTTTCTGGATGTTTAAACTCGAGAGTTTAGCATTCATCATCTCCAATTAAGGCGTTTGCAGCCACAAAAATTATAATCACCCATCTTAAATTGTGGATTTAAGTAAACAATATTTCATCAGGTCAAATTTTAAGATGATCTGTTTTGAGGAATTAAAGTTGTCATCAGTTATCCTAATATTTCATTACATACTACTGATGAGTTGTTACAGACCTTTTTTACTATCTTAGTGACATCAAATCGTGGATGGCACTTAATTTAGTTTTTTATTTTAATAAAAATAAAACCAAAATGATTCTTAAATGTTCCACCAGTTCACGCCGTGCTCGTCTCTTCACCCTGACTTAATTTGATCTTCAACTAGCCCAAAGTGCAGCAGTGCAGTTATTAATTGGTACACAGAAACAAGAGGACATCACTCTGGTGTTAGCCTCTTTTTCACTGCCTATTTATTTCAGATCAATTTTAAAGTTCTTTTATTTGTTTTTAAATCTCTTAATGGCCTTGCGCCACCATATTTGTCCAACCTGTTGCAACCCTATGTCACATCAGTTCAAAGTTAGAAATGGCACAAAATTAAATCATTACAACAAATAATATTAGGTTGTTACACTCTGCAGCCTTAGATCAAATTCACCAATTCCCTGTCTGTTTGACCATAATCCCTTTACCACAAATATACAGTTGAAACCACATGTTTACATACACTATATAAAAAAGACTCAGAACCGTTTTCCTCCCACAGTCCAAAAACATGACTGTTAGGTTAATTGGTCTCTTTAAATTGCCCTTAGGTGTGCATGGTTGTTTTTCCTGCGTGTTGCCCTGCGATGGACTGGCGACTTGTCCAGGGTGTACCCTGCCTCCCACCCATAGACTGCTGGAGATGAGCACTAGCTAGCCCGCGACCCAGTACGGAAGAAGAGGGTATTGAAAATGGATGGAGGGATGGATTAAAATTCAGGAGTTTACACAATGTTCTTGGAATTTGTTGGAATAGCCTTTAAACTTTGTGACTTGGCTTAAATGTCTCGGGTTTTCTTTCCACAATCTTCTCCCAAAGCTTCCTGATATTTTGGAAATATCCATTCAAAACAGGAAAAATATGGGGAACCGTTGCAGTCGACTGAATCAACAAGGAGGAAAACTAATCTCCTTGGAAACAAACCTCTGTGGGTTTTCACCTGAGTGTCAGCGGGGTCTTCGATAGATGAATCTTCTGACCTTTTTCTATGAGACAGAATTCCACCTTTCAAGCTCTTCTTTATGCAGATGACGCGGTCCTGCTGCCCCCCTCAAGCCAAGACCTACCGCATGCACTGGGGCGGTTTACAGCCAGGTGTGAAGCTGCTGGGATGAGGATCAGCTCCTTCATGTCTGAGGCCATGGTTCTTGACCAGAAAAGAGTAGCTTGTCCTCTTACGGTTGGAGGGGAATTCCTGCCTCAAGTGGGGGAGTTCAAGTATCTTGGGGTCTTGTTCACAAGTGAGGGGAGAATGGAGTGGGAGATCAACAGACGGATTGGTGCCGTTGCGGCAGTAATGGGGATGCTGTGACCGGTCATTGTGGTGAAGAGAGAGCTGAGCCAATAAGCGAAGCTCTTGATTTACCGGCCAGTCTACATTCTTATCCTCACTTATGGCCATGAACTTTGGGTCATGACCGAAAGAACGAGATCCCGGATACAAGCGGCTGAAATGAGCTTCCTCCGTAGGGTGGCAGGGCACTCCCTTAGAGATAGTGTGAGGAGCTTGGCCATCCGGGAGGGGCTCTGAGTAGAGCCGCTGCTCCTCCACCTCAAGAGGAGCCAGTTGAGGTGGCTTGGGCATCTATACCGGATGCCTCCAGGCACGTCCCACTGGGAGGAGGCACGGGGGACGGCCCAGGACACAGTGGAGGGACTATGTCTCTCGACTGACCTGGGCTCGCCTTGGACCCCCCACGGAGGAGCTGGAAGAGGTGTCTAGGAAGAGGGAAGTCTAGGTGCTGCTGCCCACACGAACCAGTCCCGGATCAAGCGGAAGTCAACGAGTATGAGTACGAAAACTGTTTTCCTGAATTATGATTTTTAATTATAATTTTTGATAAATATTCATTAATCAATAATCATAATCCTTACATTATTGGTTTTTCCTAAGACGGGACTTAAAATGACAGACATCACTAGTGCACAAGTAACATAATTGTGATATCCTGGAAACTAATGAACTGTTGTGAGATTTGGTGAAGTTTTGCTAAAGCACTTGTAAGCTAGAGGATGTATCTTGACTAATATTTGCTCAGTTCTACTGCAGAGGAGTAATAATGTACTCCTAATAGTAATGATATTCTTTCTAAAGTGCTTTTGTGGATGCAAGGTGGAAGTTTGGTGAAGTTTATGGTGTGAAATTCAACTTAATTTTCCAGCTGGTGAAAGCAAGCTCTGCTGCACTTAGAGCTGTAGCGAAATCAGCTAGTTACCATAGCCACCAAATTCCTACCACAGTAGGAAGCATCCTATCCGCCCCTGTCCGTTGGCGTAACTACACTTGTAACTAACACTCTCCCAGTCAGGGAGGAAGAAACACCACCGTCTGGTGGCCATTGAGTGAATTTCAGTTGAATTTCAACAGGATTGTCTCCACTGCAGACAGGCGTTCAGTGTCATCTTGTGGTCACTAGTGAAAATTACAGTTGCAACCAGATAAATTAACTAATTTGATTAGTTTCCATTAACACAGACAGACAATCCCATCACAGGGATCAAAGGACATAACTTGAGCTAAAATCAAGCTATTGATCATTCATTACCACTTCTGCTCTGAAACTTATAAATTTTTGCTGGGTTTTCTTGTGTGTGAAGCATGTTTTGAACAGACTCGTATAACTAACTTTAGTTGTCTAACTTGGTAGGTCCTGCTAGAAAGTAAATGACCCATAGTGTTCATCACTAAAATTCATTTAAAGCTAAGAATAGCGTTAGAATGTTTTAGTTCGCTTATCCGACTTTTAAATAGTTTTTTTTTCAAACAAAAAATATCTAGTTTTTCAGTTTTGTTCTGTGTTGCTGTTAATTGGGTCGAGAGGTTGTTCATAGCTGAACAGCTTAGTCTGTTTTGTGTTACAGCTAATTGATTTTAGCGCTCTTTCATAGCTGTACAGCTTGGTTTGTTTTGTGTTGTCCTTGTTTTGTCATTGTGCATTTTGGCTGATATGGATAAAACTTCCCAGGCTGCTGCTGGAGCTATGAGCCAGGAGGACTCCACAGGAATGCAGGCTTAAGAATTGTAATCTTTAAGTGCTTCGAGCCCATAGGCACAACACCAGGACGTCTCTGATTTCTATTTGTAAGCAATGATTTTTGGTTAAGAAAACTATTTTCCTGAATTATGATTTTTAACTATAATTTTTGATAAATACTCATTAATCAATAATCATAATCCTTACAATCCGTAGTGGGTCGCGGAGAAGTGGGTCCAGCAGTCTATGGGCGGGAGGCGGGGTACACCCTGGACAGGTCATCAGTCCATCACAGGGCAACATTCTAAATCATTTTGTCAAACAAAAACAAACAAATGTGAAGAGAAACAAGTTAACCCTATCTTAAAAAGACACAGAAAAAAATAATATGCTCCAGCAATCTATCACAGTACACTCTGCAATATTACGCTCCTGGGAAGCTGGACACATCCTTGATTACCAGGCAGAGGTCAGATTATTCATTCTTATTTGAATAGAAATTAGAATTTTTGTTTTTTGCTCTGTATGTCAAACAGATGTAAGGAAGCACAGATCGTCATTGAAAGGCAAAGAATCATGCAGAATGAACTGACTTCAAACATGAACTCTTCCTGCTGTGATGCAATCTGAATTCATGAAACAATGTGAGCCATACAAAGCACTCCATGAAGTTATTCATGAGCTTGACAAACTTTTTCTACTTTTACATCTTTTACGCCTCTATAGTAACCTTTCAGCACCTGTGTGTCTGCACCTTTTGTACTCGGATATGAAGATCAGCTTGTAGCATACTGCCAAAGTAATCTCTTCACACAAGCACTCTCGCTCATATTCTCTCAATAGTCTTTATCAAAGAAATAATGGAATTACATAAGGACATTGAAAAGCCAGCACTTCATTAAGGGAGATAGAAAAACCTTTCTACACTCACAGATTCTTTATTACTTTTCACGTCCCAGTCAGTCTCTTGTTCTCCATTTGAAAAATTAGAGAAACAACAAAGTCTTTATTTAAACAAAAGGTTTTGACACTGTTATAAAGATTTAAATCTAATGCCACTGAAGGAAATACATGAATGTTACAAATGTTATCATATTTATAACATGTTAGCTAATGATATTTATTAAGACTAGTTCAATTTATCAAGTTATTCATTATTAAGACAGGTAATGGATGTATGTTCACTGCATGATTGCAGCTCAGCCTCTGTGTTACATGGTATGCATGGAATCATATATTGCTATAATTTCAGCCCATTTTTTTTTCATTTTTGGAATACAATGAAGAATGAAAACCACTTATTGTAAAGGGATTGATGAACGCTGAGGGTTTTTTGTCCTTCTGTTTCAATTGTGAGTGGAGATGTCGTCCCTTTGTATTGGAAGCCCTTTAACCATGTAACTCTGATTCCTCAGGTTCAGGTGCCGCTGCTTTGTCTTGCTGTGCCACTAAGCATCTTTCCTGCTGAAGTGTCCTTGAACTTGTAAAGATCTTCTAACCATGACAGATAATTGTAAACCTGGATACTAAAATACATGGACTCCCAAAAAAATCCAAGAGAAAGGAAAAAGAATGATTGTATAAGGTTTACAAATACACAGAAATTCAGCTAAATATTATGGGAATTTTGTCATGTCAAAGCCATTGTTCTTCCCCTTTCTGCCTGTCATCATCAGCATATTTGATTGTATCAAAATGGCTAACACTATCTCCAAGAGGCAGAGATGCAGGGAGTCAGAGATCATGAAGTGTTTTTTGATTGGGTCATGATATCCCTGTCATACAAATTTAGCTTTCCCTGCTCAACCCCACTGATGTCTCTTGCCCACTAACAGTGACATCTAGCTTTGAACGTGATAACAGACAGCACAGATGAGTTAAGCTATGATAGTTGTGTGAGACTAGGGCAAATAACTGTTCTGTCATCTTTTTCCCAAGAAAAAATTGCATTATACACAATCTACGTGTTACAGAAAATGCTCTGCCTGCATTTTGAACTTATAATTACCTTAAAAAGTTGAATCACCCCCATCTCCCCAAAAATACTTCAACAAAAAAGCTGAGAATAGATGATATACAAATAGTAGAAAGTTATTTTCCTTAATTTAATATCATATATCATCATATTTATGAACCAAAAAATTTATAGATATTGAACTTCTGAAACATTTCAAATCACCAGTAGCCCATAATTTGCTTTTCAAAACAGATATGTAATTTTAAAACACACCTTTTTAAAACTAAGAGCCTTTTGAATCAGGTCAAATAAAAACAAAAAAACAATATGGATGATCATACATGGTGGTTCCATCTTGAAGCTTGCCACTCTCTGTGGCTTCAGATAGATAACAGTTTTTTCTTGATAAAAAATATGTTTAATGGTAACAACTTGAATGGATGTGCAACCGCTTGAGACAGAAAAAGGATATGGTCTGCAGTTTTGCTACAATGATCATCAATGAAGGAAACAAGGGTAAACTCTGTGGAAAACAGAAAGTGAGGGCAGATTTCTCATTAACCACAAAAACAGTCTCTGTTATGATCCATAGGTGTTTTGGTCCTCATTGTTTGTATTTGCATTTTGTGTAGTTCCTTTAGTGTTCTGGTTCAGCTTCATCTGTGTTCATTCTATGCTTATTTGTAACCTTCCCTCAGTTTCCCTGATCTGCTTCTTCCCCAACTACACTATATTCACCTGATTAGTCACACCTGGTTCTCATGCCACTCATTAACTCTCCCAGTAGTTTAAATCCTGTCAGTTCCCTCATCTTCCTGCAAGATTCTTTCTGATCATAGATGTTTATTCACAATCGTTTGTTATTCATTAAAAGTTTCCTCCATGATTCACTGTGCTCCTGTTGCTTCACTGTTTTCAGTCAATTATTCTTCCGTCTACTTGTGCCAGTTTCTCTGTTTGTAAATCTGTCATTTGATAAATTGTTGTGCCACTTTCATTTGTGGTGCTAAATCGCATGCCTATTGTGCTCTACAAGTAAGAAGATATAGACACAAATATCATAAAAATACAGTGGCTAGTAAAACTATTCATACACATTTTCCGATTCACAATTGTATACCACTTTGGGTTGGTCTTTCACATAAAATTCCAATAAAATATATTTATGTTTGTGGTTATAATGTGACAATATGTGGAAAAGTTTAAGAGATATTAATCCTTTTACAAGCCACTGTATAACTGTGGTGAACTATAAGCCAAAGCACAATTAAAAATGGAAATTGGCCTTTTGCATATATTTGGGGCAAATATAGAGCAAATTAATTTGTTGTATTAAAGATTTGGCACCATGAAACATAAGCTATCTAGTAACTATGTGCTCACACTGGTTTGTTTAACATATCATGAGCAATTGAGAAAATGAATGATGAAATTACAATCTTCTGTAACGTACTTCTACATTTTCTGCATAACTGATATGTGACTTTGGCTGTTGCAAAGTGCACATGCTCTTTGACTTTCAGCCAGCTCTGTCAGTAAGATGGAAAAGCTAACTCAAGCAAAGTGGCAAATGCGTCAATGCTCAGACAGCCAGAACCCAAAGCAGGTTCATCCTCCACTACTGGGTTATCTCAGCTGGGACAGAGCTGACAGAGAACAGAGTGACTTTGACATTAAATTTAGTTTGCGATCCTTCTGTACTTTATTGCCACGCTTTTTTCATTTCTCTCTGCGCTGTTATGAGGACCAGTGTTATCAAAAAAAATATTAAAAATGGCTAACAATTTTCAATATATTTTGTGTAATGCATGCTGTAGAACAGGATGAGGTCTAAGATCTGTAAATAAAAACTTTAAGAACTAAAACATGAAGACCTAGCGAAGCACCCAATACAGCAAAATACAGATGTTGGAAAAATGTATATAAGTTATCATTGTTTAGTTTAAATCATGTTTATGTCTGAAGTTCTACTCTAGCTAAGATGATTCTTATGATGGCTCTTTTAGTGTGAAAAAGTGTTTGTGGAAGGTTAAGGAATGTGGTCTGGAGTGGATCACTCCCTGGACATGACAAGCGTATACCATACATGGGAATGTCTACACTTTTAGGTTGAAATCTCGGTAAGAATTGGCTGAACCAATTCCCGCTTTTTGCTTTATGAATGTGAGTTGTAAATAAAAGGCTGGTGCAAGAATTTCTCCCTTTGTGAGAAGGAAGTCGCTGTTCTGGCAGAGGACTGTCTCACCCTGGCAAGTCAAACTTACTTGGTTCACTTGTGTCTTATTTTACACTTGTCTGTGTTTATCAGCTTTCTAACTATAACAGCAGATGTACAGTAAGCTAGTACACATGTGTGTGTTTTTTGTTTTTTTTTTCAGTGAGTGATCCCTTCAGCTAGCAGAAACAAAAGCCTAACAGCTTTTGAGCTGTCAGGGGTGGAAGCAATGTGCTAAAAACCATGGCAAACTCCTCACAAGAGTTTCAATAGCAGAACAATCAATATGGCAGGTTCAAACACAGAGAGCACAAGTATGGCAGCTCTGAGCTTTGTGTGTATGTGTGTGCACACAGCGAGACACAAATTGACTCAAAATTTCTCATAGTTATTGATTCAGTTCACCGTGAGAGCAGCAAGAAACTGAGCGGTGGAATCATTATCTTGACAGTTACAAACACTCAGTACACACACAGTCACATACCGGAATGTACACAGAAAAAATAACATAAACTATGTTCAGCATGGATTCTTCACAGTCCTTCCTGCAGAGTAGATGTACATCGTACTAGTGAAGAAGTGCACACCCCTGAAATCAAGAGCTGGGTTATTATACACCCACACACATATACATTCACAGGCCAGAGTTCCTAACCTTGTTAAGGCCTGCTAGAGCTGCAATTCGATTGTGATCTCCATAAAGACAATAAGGATAAGAGGGTGGCAAAAGAAGAACTGAAAGAAGATAGCGTATGTTTACAAACAGCTATGGTATGTGCTGAATCTTTCATCTCCTAAGCAAAAGGTAGTGTAAAGGCAGAAAGTTTTCATGTACCTTTTGTTCATTCAGTTGTATATTTTTTTTAAAAACCTAAGCAAGACCATCAGACTAATTAAATATATGTGTTTACATTGGCAGGTATCAATTTTTTAAAACCAGATTTTCACCTGGTCATTGTCACTAATCAAAAGTATGCTGCTTGTTATATAAATGCTCTACAGTTTGGGAATTCAAGCATGTGGTGATCTTTGCAGGAGTCTTATGAACAGTGAGAGAACAATAATTAATCAACGATGTGAGGACACAACTAGGCCAACTAGGTCTTTTTCATATTACCCACAGTCCTGCCTTTCTGTTCTAGTTCTCCACTTAGTTTGTTAATAAACCCAAGCTTCACAGTTATGTCAAAATCTATGCTTACTTATCTAAAGATATTTATTGTATTTTATTTTCTATTATTTTATTTTGTTTTATTTCCTTTTTAGCTATCTTAATTTCTAGGATTCATAGTCTAACTTGTTTGTTTTTAACCTGTCTTTTTCCTGTATGTTTTATTTAAACCTTGGTTTGTCTTAAAGTGCTTTACAAATAAAGATGGTATGGTATGGTAAAGCTCCGCTTTATTTAAAAAATAACAATACATAGGTATTGTGGATGAATGTTATGTAAAAGTAGATCAAAGGGGTATTAACTACAAAAGCAGTTCCTGTAACCTGCTTAAGCAAAACTAAACTTCTAATGTCGTTTAAAAGACATTCATAACCACTGTACTTGTGACATGTCCCAAATGCCATTTACCTACCTTGACTTCAGCATGTACCTGTCACCATCTCAGATTTTTGCAGCCAATGGTCTTGTGTAAGAACTGGTGTGTAAAAGGCTTGGGATGCTATATAGTTTTCATGGCTATGTTACTTAAAGATGTCCTGCTTATATTGATGCATAACTGCTTATGTTATGCATCAAAATGTGAGTTATTTCAAAAGTTTGATGGATGTCACTTTTGCACCATGTAGTAAACCTATTTATCTCTGTTTTAAATGTTGACATTATAACATTTGGCATGGCAGGAAAATACATTTTGGTTCAAGTTGGCTCTTTAGAGGTTATTCTCTTACACCAATGTGTATTAATAACAATAATAATATATGGAATAATTTTGAACTGCTGTTTAGGCATTCTCACCTTAATGGTAAAATATACAACATGGTCCACACCACTATATTTGTGGAAGGGGGAATAATAAATAAATGCCATCATAAACTAAAGCTATCAAAGATTAGGGGGAGAACTGAAAGTACAATTTGATCAGGAAGTAGGTTTTCTGTCATTTGCACTTGTCGTATTATTACACAAGTAAGCATTTTAGATATTTAATAACATGAAGAATCTCTGATTGGTTTCCAATGGAAGATCCATGAGTGAATTTCATGCAACAAGAGTGGTTATCCAGGTTGTAAATAAACAAATATATGCAAAACAGTTTAACGTATTTGTTGTCCTCATCTACAATGTGCACCACTAATGTGAAAATAAATACAAAACACTGGATGTTCACTATAAATCCTGATTTTTTCGTCTGGGATACCAGTTGTCTTTATGAATCCCAAAAAAGTCCCTTGGGTCTCACTTTTTATATTTGGAATCAGATAAGTTGTTTTCTTTTTTCTCAGCATTGCACATAGTCTCTTCCCTTTAAGGTACATTTTTGTGTTTTCAACTCCTTTACGTAACTGCAAGGGATTATGAAAAGGAACCTAAATCACTGGGCATGACCCAATCGTGAGAGATAGAAGACAGCAACATGTACAAGTCATACATTTTAAATCTTAGAGATTGGCAGTTGACATACACAAACAACCTGGAATTTAAATTCAGTTTTAAATCTTTTCATGTCACTTTTATAAAGCTCCATCAACTGAGTTCTCGTAGTGAAAAAAAATTATTGTTTGAACCTCCCGCTACAATCTCGAAACCGACTGTTGGATAACTTTTGTTATTTTCTGAGCCTTGTAGTGACCCACATTTTGCAATAATCTTTTGCCTGTAGGTCATTGTAGCGTTATGGAATATCTTATCAAAACTACACCATGGCTATGAATGACAGTGAAAATCTGGGAGGGATGTCAGCCACTGCAACAGAAAGTTATCTTGCTGATATCTCATTAAGTGACAAGCGGAGAAGGAAGAATATCGGAGAAAAAAATGTAACAAGGTTAAGGAAAGTCTAGTGAGAGATGAAAAGAACCAAAGCCAGAGTAAAAATGGAAAATAATGAGTGAAAGTAGAGCAAATAAAAAAGTAGTTGTATTTCACTGGCCTTATTACTTTGATGAGATGTCTTTAGATGGCAGAAAAGAAGACACAACATATGGGTGGGTTCAATGCAAGTCCAAAGATAAAATGTAAGCAAGATGGCCATGTAACAAATTAAAAACTTTAAGACGTGTCTTCTTCTGCCTGTGTAAAGGGCGCTAAAACACAGTGGAGCTTTGGCATTACTGAAAATAGCATAGCAAAAGTCCTATTTAATAATGAATGGTAATAATGACTATTTAATAATGACTGAAGAAGGAGCCTTTAGAATCAGGCAAAGGTAGACCAGGTTAGGTAAGTTTGAGGCAAACGAGAAAAAGTCAAACTTAAAACGTGAGAACTACTGCTTGAAAATGCTGCTCTATAGGAATACAAAGAAGACACTGGAGAAAAAAAGCAAAAAAAGATACGTCCTTGAGGCACAAAACAAATGTCTCATCAAATTAGATAATCATTATCACAGTGATTAAATTGTCATTATTTTTAATATTAAAAGTAGAAGTATTGTCACAAACAGAGATACCATTTAATCTATCTTCCTTCTCTTTAAACAGCAACGTATCCTGATCATGTTGTACTTGAAGGGGAACCAATCAGACGACCCCAGGTAGCAAAAACTCTCAGACTTTAAAACTGTTAATGGCTGATAATCTATTTGTTGACTTCTCGTCACTGATGTTTAAAAATACCTTTTGAATGTGACAGTGACTTGCAAAAGTTAGACCCAAAAAAAGGCACTCACATGACTCATATGTTGGATAGTCTCATTAGAAGAGCAAACTGAACAAACAGCTTAAAAATAGCATTTTGGATGTGGGACATTAAAACAAGTTGGGTCCCTCAGCTTAGAGTTTAGATTTGCTGGATTTGCTCAAATTAATATGTTCTGGGTAGAAGAATAGTATCAAAAGCTTGAAGAAACAATGACAAGTTTTGGGAAATAAGCTAAGACTAAAAGACATGGAGGTATGAGAATGAGGCAGACACTTCACAGATCCATTCAGTAAAATCTGAAAAATCTACTTCAGTGAATAGTCTGACATTAGTGGTATGCATATTGCAGGAAAATATGCCAATTGTAGGCTCTGTATGGTACAGTTCAGGGTTCTTTTTTAGGTTTTGATAGAGGTATGGATGACATTCGATTATGCACAGAAATACAGTGGCTTATGAAAGTATCTAAACCCCTTGAACTTGCCCACATATTGTCACATTACAACCACAAACATAAATATATTTTATTGGAATTTTACGTGAAAGACCAACACAAAGTGGTATACAATTGTGAAGTGGAACAAAAATATATATGACTGAAAACATTTTTTACAAAAAAAAAAACAAATTATTTAATTTGGCTGTAAAGCTACCAAGACAAGGCCATCCACCTAAACTTGCAGGCTGAACAAGGATATCACTGATCAGAGATGCAGCCAAGAGGCCCATGGTGACTCTGGACAAACTGCAGAGATCCACAACTCAGGTGGGGGAATCTTTCCACAGGACAACTATTAGTCGTGCACTGCACAAATGTAGTCTTTATGGACAAGTAAAAAGAAGAAAGACATTGTTAAAAGAAAACCATAAGAAGTCCTGTTTGCAGTTAGCCAGAAGGCATGTTGGGTACACAGCAAACATGTGGAAGAAGGTGCTTTGGTCAGACGAGACCAAAATTTTACTTTTAACGCAAATTTAACGCAAAACGTTATGTGTGGCAGAGAACTAACACGGCACATCACTCTGAATACACCATCCTCACTGTCATGTTTGGTGGTGGCAGCATCATGCTCTGGGGATGCTTCTCTTCAGCAGGGACAGGGAAGGTGGTCAGATGGGAAAATGGATGGAGCCAAATACAGGGCAATCGTGGAAGAAAACCTGAGACCGGGGCGGAGGTTCACCTTCTAGCAGGACAAGGGCCAGGGCTACAATGGAATGATTTAAAATGGTTCACAAATGCGCTTCATCTAATCTGACTGAGCTTGATCTGTTTTGCAAAGAAGAATGGGCAAAAATCTCAGTCACTAGATGTGCAAAGCTGCACTGTACAGAGATTAGATAACACACAAGTGGACACTATTTAGTCATTAGCAATCATCAGGCAACTTCTGAAGGCAATTAGTTGCACTCAGAGTAAAGGGGGTTGAAGACTTATGCACATCGCAGTTTTCGTTTCATTTCACTTTTTCTATTTGTAAAAAAAAAAAGAAATCATGTTTATTTCTCGTTCCACTTCACAATTTTATACCACTTTGTGTTGGTCTTTCACATACAATTGCAATAAAATAGATTTATGTTTGTGGTTGGAATGTGACAATATGTGGTAAAGTTCAAGGGGTATGAATACTTTTACAAGCCACTGTAAAGATATGGTTTGTTATGGACAAGAAGCTGTGATGACCAACAATTAAAGAGGCAGTAAGTTGTCTTTGCTGATCGACTGAGGAGTCAAGGAACACTTTGTGCTTACATTTGAGGCTGTGCAGCAGATCCATCAGCCAAGTATGTCTTAGAGCTTACCAACATAAAACAAGTACAAGGTTGCTATTTCCTGCCAATATTTGTTCATTGGATAACATGATGGGTTGTTAACAGCTCCAAGTACACGTGCACACCAGCTAGTAAGAGAATTAAGTGTTTTTGTCTTTAAAACCAGCTGGAAGTGCTAGCAGTGCTGACATCTTTTCGTCTTGATGACAAAGAAATGGGTCTGCTTCATAACCTAAAACTGAGCAAGAAGTGGATTCCATTACAATCTATCGACCAGTAACAGGGATCAAGACTTAAAAACTGGCCTTGACAGAATCTAGGAAGTTTTTCACATCACATCATTCAGTCTGAACTACCAAGATCATGAACCATGTGTGCCTTTAGATCATGCAACTGGGGTTGTGGAGTGATGGGTGGCTTACAACCACCAGCATTCATCAGCATTCATCTGGGTAGGTTGTGTAGGATTTCCACTATGTGATTCCCCAAGTTTTTACAGGTAAGGGGCGAGCCATTCAAATTTGCAAATTTAATATCAATTTAAAGCAGCTGATAGTAGCACAAAACTGAATATCCATTTTCTATACACACTTAATTGTTGTGGTGTCCCATTATGACTACATCCAGCAGTTAATGGGCTAGCATCATAGAAAACCTTCACCAGTCTACAGGGAATAAAACCCCCTCAGATCAAAGTTTTACAACAAACATGGAACCAGGAACCTCACATTATGGTGGCTTACAAACACTAGCATTCATCAGCATTTATCTGGGTAGGTTGAGTGGGATTTCCACTATGTGATTCCCCACACACATCACTGTGTTCTATGCTGCAATCCTCATGCTGGTACACTGTCCAAATCCATTCATTACTTTAATTACGATTAGCTGTTGTGTGCCATCCTCAAGATGCAATTATCTGCATCAGATTCTGAATTTTTTTTTTCAGATCAGGCAAACACTGAAGGATCATATGTTGTCTCTGCTCTGTGCAAATTCGCAGACTGTGTCACTGCAGTTTGTAGTATGTCACACTTGTTCGGCTATCCCATTTTAATACAGGTTTCTGACTACCCCCCTGGGCGATAAGGGCATAATATTGGCAGGTCTACTTCAATCCCTCATTCCATGTCATGACCTTTTAGTTGATTGCGAGGCACACATATGCCACTTGAGACCAGTTAACCTAACATGCATGTCTTTGGACTGCAGGGGAAGGCTAGAGTATCCAGACAAAATCCACAAACACATACTCCTTAAAATCCATATACAGAGGCCTCACCAGGGATGCAAACCCAGGATGTCCTTGCCACAAGACAACCATGCTAACAGTTGTGGCCCCATGGATTCTTCTTGTACATATTTATCATTGATAAAATCCAACAGTATGCAACATATATGAACATGACACGAGTTAGTGTGTGTAAAAGGGACAGCCACATAAATGGTCAAATATTGTTTCCGATAGAACAAAACAGCCTTTTTAATGTACTGGTGGATCTGATGATTTTTTTGGTGAATGCGAGTATTTCTAAAAGTATTAAGGCAAAATTGTCAATACTTTAATATTTATTGTCAGAAAAAATAAAACATGCAGCTGTTGCAGGATAGAACATTGCTTAAAGTCGAATTGAATTCAACACTTTTGTATATCTGCATGTTTTTGCTATTCTAGAGGTTGTCTGTCTATCAAATATGATAAGCGAAAGCAATCAGGGACATCTGTCAGAATAGCATCTTCTCCTCCTCTACTTACTGTCCTGCAACAATAGCATACTAAATGACTGTGACAAGCACTTATGGCGTGCAAAAAATGTGCTTCCTTAAAACACAGGAGTTAAAGTCAGATCAGATTTTTAGGTTGAGTCCAAGGGAAGCAGCAGTATAAAATGATCACTCTTTCCCCACCAGCAGTCACTGATTAGTTCCTGCATGAAAAACAGGTCCAGGTTTAGGCCCAATCTGCTGTGCTAAACAAATTATACTGCTTGCAAGATAAGGCTGTTATGCAACTCACAGCTTTCCTTTTCTGTTACTATGTGCATTTCTCATACAGCTTTTTTATCCTTTTCCCCGTTGCATATTTTATCTTAGTATTTTCTATGAGTTTCTCCATTATTGTATGTCTTTTTTTTTTCCTTCTACCTTTTCTTCCAAAATGCCAGGTGTGGTACTAGTGCCATCTTTTGACAAAATGAAGGTTGTAAAAATACCCAAGGGAGCCAAGAGCAGTCTTCACATCTCAAGAGCAGATTTAAACAGGTCGTGATGCGTGGCCTGCCTCTAGCTGTGTCATGTTTCTACCCATTTCCTCTTAGACTGGCTAATATATAAAGAAACACAATCTTTTTTACCTGGTTCCCTTTTGTTTAACACGGAGAAAGAGGGATTAAATGATTTAAGAGATTAAAGGTCCAGCTGCTTCTTCTGTTCTTCTCTCCCTTTTTTAGCTGCTTGCTCTGTCACAAAAAATTTGGCTGTCTTTTCTTTTGCTGTGACATTGACTTTTCTCCTTCAAACGTTTCTGTGGTCTGCTTAGCTGCACATCAGGGGAGACAAGATCCATAACAAAACCTTTTTCCCTCAGTAATAATATCATTGTAATTCGACCTTGATGCAAGAAAAAGTATTGTGCAAAAAAAAGTCGGGACTCATGCACCTGTAGAAATAGAGCAGCACAAAAGTAATTGCATAACTGCATAGAAATATTTGCATAAATTCTACATTCATATTATACCAATCAGAGTGGGTAATTGAGATTGTTTTCAACGTTTAGGTGAAATAAACGTACTGCCGTTCGAGCTCAGTGAATTAAATGACAGGAAATGTTGAGATAACATCCATTTGCTTTCACAAGTACACCCATTCATCCACTCCATTACATGCATAGTTCATTTTTATTTTTTATTTCTAAATATTTAGTTTTTTAAGCTCAAACAACCCACAGTAATATCCTTAAACCAATACTTACTTGCTTACCTGTTAACTCAAGTAATTCACCTAAAAACTAACTCATTTAGTTACTTATTGATTCCTTCACCTGACAAAGATGAAACAAGTCCATGGAAAGTTTCTGTAACAATATTGGCACAGCCTTTTTAGTTTTCCTGTGTCCTTCGCATCACTTTATATATGTATGAATCAAAGGTTGCACACCAGCTTATTATGATTCCATGCACAAATTCAAGGATAGTACCACGATAATAATATGGCAATTCTTTGGTCATATTAAATAGTTTTCCTGAGAGATACACTGAACGGGAGCACATACTATCTTTCTGCTTGCACCTGAAAAATTATCACACTTCATAAACCAAAATATAGTGTGTATCCAATACTATAAAATTAATCTCTATGTTGTTTAGATATTCTTTTTGTAATAATTTCTACTGTTATTTGTCGTCACACGTTAGTCTTGGGATAAGGGATTCTTTATGTTGATAAAAACAGATACTGCAGCGTCCTTAACGCCATTGGTACCAAAGTTAAGTGGAACATAATCACAATACTAATGTAAACTTGTAGCGTCCTATTATACTGAACTCTAAAGGTACAGTGTTCCTATAAATACAAATGACATTGCTTTTAAGTATCTGACTTGATAATTTCAAAATGCCTGATCTTCAGTGACTCAGACCAGCAACAAGGTATCCTAATTAGGACATACCTTCCTACAACATTTTATTATTAGATTATTTTGTGAACATTGGAAGTCAGCAAAACAGTCAAAATATCTTAAAATGGAATTGTAAATAGAACTAAATAAATAAAAGTATTTTTATTTGATTCTGTCCCCTAAAAGTATTTATATGTAAATAACAAATATGTTATTTGTATCATATACTGGACTGTTTGTATTTTAAAATGAAAATTATCTGCAACAGTGACTTTTATATTACTTAAAATGAATGGCATCGCTCAGCGTAATCAATTAACAATAACTTGAAACGCAAGGTTACAATGAAACCTCACTGACTTTAAACCACACAGACACATATACACGCACATGTAAAGTAAGAAGTGGAAAATTAGCATAGAAATACGTTAATCAGCCATGGTTCATATTTTACCACACTTCATCCAGAAGGTCAGTGGGTACACCTTTGTGTGCATACACCACATCTCAACAAATATTGTCAGAAGCGAGTAAACATGTCATTCGATCCTAATGATGTGGACAATAAGTACAGTCACATAAGCACAAACACACACCCATTTAAACAAACATATTTATGGATGGACTGTTGTGGGTTTCCAGGTGGCAAATGGATTACTGGAAAAGCTGTGGGTGTATAAATATGTTATAGCTTGGTGAGATGTCAAAGTGGTGTTAAATTTTGACGATTTATTTTTAACAGGTTTTGAAAGAAGAGTCAAATTGCAAAAAAAAAAAAAAATGAAGACAATCTGGCAAAAATTCTTCCTGAAAATTGGATGTTTGCAGCTTTTTTGTGTGTTTTGTGCATTCAGGCAGAAGATAGGATGAGGCTTCCAAATTGTAGCAACCAGCCAGATGATGGCTTAGCGGTCAAAAACAGACACCAGCAAAGACAGTAAGCTAACTGAAGCATTTAAGCCACAAAAGCTTCCACATAACTGGGTGCTTTTTACATTTTTCTTGGCAGGCCACTGCTCATTCAGTGCCCACCTGGTGACAGCACCAACTGAGTGGCTAGAAATAGGCTGTGGGCAGTAACAATAGCTGATATCCAATTTCACCTTGGCTGGGAGGAAAATCTGACACAATGTGTTTGTTGATGTGTACCTGTTTGGACTGCTCTACAATCACTGTGCTAGTGATTGTAAGCCAAAGACTGTGTTCAATTTTTAAAAGTAAATGCACTCATTGTGCAGATAGAGGATAAATAGGAATAAAGATGTTACTGTTGAGATGTAAAATGGGTTACAGTGGCATTTGCTGACCCATGATTGTCATCAGTCACCTATTGTGCTCTTAATGTCTGTCAGATCTGCAACTGCAAAACACTCTGCAATCACTACAGTACATTATCTTCGCCATTTTTGCTGTGAACCTTGCATCATTTAGGCTGTGTTTTACCTAACAATGATAAGTAAAGAGCGCAGCACGTGGCATAGTGGTAGAGCATGCGACCCATATACAGAGGCTTCAGTCCTCGATGCAGCTGTCCCTAGTTTGAGTCCCTAACCCAGTGACCTGTGCTGCATGTCCTCCCCCTCTCTTTACCCCACTTCCGGTCTGCCTACTTTCAAATTACAAAATAAAAGGCCACTACAGCTGCCAAAAAAATCATAAAAAAACAAACAATAACTAAGCTTGTGGGCATGGGTCTTTAAACATCTCTAAAATTTTGTCTCTTACTGTCAGTGATTCTGCCGCCATATTGACATATGTTCATCACATTAGAAAAAAAAAGAGAATTAATCTGAAAATATGAATAAAGGTCCCATTCATTGGCCACTTTATCAGATACACCTTGCCAGTACGGGGTTGGACCCAGTTTTGTTTTGAGCTTTTCTAACTGAATGGAATAAAGTCGAAAAGATGCTTGAAATGTTCATCAGAGGTTTTGCTCTATATTATTACACAGTTGCTGCATATTTGTTGGTTGTACGTCCAGATGGAGATCTGGTAACATTAGACATCGCTGGAGTACAATGACCACACTGTCCTATTAAACAAAGTTAGAAATTATTTTAGGTTGGCGACATCATGCTTTCTGGAACTAGCCATCAGAATACAGGCACACCATGGTTTTAAATCATTTCACATGATCAGCAACAGTTAGGCTGTGGTGTTTAAATGATGGTCTGTACCAAGTGGCTAAACATTTGCCAAGAAAAAAGACCCCATGCCATCACCACCAGCCTGAACTGATGAAACAAGAAAGGATGGACCCATGCTTTCATGCTGTTTTTGCCTTATCTAACACTACCATCAGAATGTGGCAAGTAAAGTCAAGACTCATCAGAACAGGCAACATCTTCCAAGCTTTTTTTCTCTGATAGCTGATAGGAGATGCACCTCTAAAAGTCTTCTATTGAAGTGTTTGACATGTCTGCATTTAAAGAGGGTAGTCTACATATATCAGTTGTAGCAAGTAGTTATTTGAGCTAGTGTTGCCTTTCTGTCATCTCAATTACATCTCCCGATTCTTCTCTAACCACTGATATCAACAAGCCATTTCTGTCTATACAACTGCTGCTCAATGGACATTTTCCCTTTTTTAGATCATTTTCTGTAAACCCAAGACATGGGTGAGTTTGCTAATCTAAGTAGTTAATCATCTTTTGAAATACCCAGAATAGAAAATTTGGCAACAACAAAAATGCCATGTTCAAAGTCTTAAATCCCCTCTCTTCCCCATTCAAGTCATCTTCACCACATCTAGATGGCTAAATGCACTGACTTGCTGTCATATCAATGTCTGAATCACTATTTATTTTAACAACTGAAGAGGTGTAACTTAATAAAGGTGCCAGTGAGTGAATATAGAGTATATTAATGCTACAAGTTGTGGCAAAGATGCTTCAGAAAAAAAGTTCCAAGAAGAAAGAATTCATTAACAACAAAAAGTACTGATATTTATAGTAATCTTGCATTTAGGACTTTTCAGTTACTTCCACTGACTTCCATTCATTTTCTTTGATTTTTAGTGCCTAACCCTGACCCTAAAACTAACCCTAACCCTAGTGAGAACCATTTTTCGTATTTTTGTCGCAAAGTGAGGACATTTTGACAAAGTGAGGATCAGGAAAATGTCCTCACTTTGCGATAAAAATACGTAAAATGGTTCTCACTCAGCAACAGGTACAAGAACACACACACACACACACACACACATGCTGATGAACAAACTGGGAATATGAAAATGGAACACTACTGGAGGGGGCAAATTTCCCATTATCTCTGTTTTGACAAAACAAAAACAACAGAAACCTGGAGCAAGCAGAACAAGAAGTGGTGACATAAAATTAGCATTCCCTCAACAAACAGGATCAGTTTCATCCGTTTCACCCAGTCACTAGGACAAGCTGGTGAAAAATGCTCCCCTCAGACTTAGAGTCTGAAGAGTAGCCATAGATAAGCATACTGCTTAACCTAAAGGAAGAAGAATGCTTTCACTTTTGGCCTCTTTTTCTCTAACTCCATGTCTCCTGCTATCACTCTCACTTGTGGGGAAGGGTGTAGAGACAGATCCTCTTTCATGCTCACTCTCTGGCTGAAACTTGTCTACCTGCATTTGCCTCGATTTGTCTGCTTTTTGTTTCTGTCTCTCTTTGTCTCTGTTATGCTTCCTTCCCTCGCCTCATCCTGCATTCCAGGGCAGAAGCAAAGCTTTCACAGACAATATTACCACAAAATCCATCTTATCTCTTTTTAATATTGCTCTATTCTCTCTGAGTTTTGAGTCTTCGGCTGGATTTTGGGAGGAATATTTGTCAAAATGTGTGTTATGCTTCATACTAGGCTGGATGCTGTCTCCTTTTGCTTTAAACTTAACTGAGGCTGAAACACATCAGGCCTTACTTACTGTCACTCACACGAAGGTAAACAGTGGAGGCTGACACTTCTGCAACAACAAGAGAGATAAATTGTTGCAGTCACAAAGACATAAACAATAAAAATAGCTGCAAAAAAAATAAGTATGTATTCAGGTAAGTTCTGACTTGGACTTTCCAGGTTTGCCTATTTCAGTGTGCAACACACAGTCTCTCTCTTTCTCTCTCGCTCTTTCTCGTCCTGGTGCTTGGACCTTCATTATCATCCCTTTTCCGTCCTCCAAAGGAGCAGCCATAACCGCTCAAGGAAAGCAGCCGTTGTACAACACGTCTCAGACAGACTGTTAATCAGGCTGCGGTGCATGATATTCTAGAGTGAGTTACATCTCGGTCCCTCAGAGAAGTAATCACCTAAAGCTGTTATGCTGATGTCTCACAGGGTCATATAGAAAGAGCTGCTTGTCTGCGTTAAACAGACATGCACAGGCAGAGAGAAATAGGGCTTGCATCTGATAAGAGGAAAGGAAAACTAAAATAATAAACTTAGCAATAGTAAGTATAGAACTCAAATGAAATGATTCCAGAACTATGTAAATCGTAACCAGTCTGGTGCAGTTACATAATCAAAAACGTTGTCTGCAACACTTGATTATTTAAACCCCTTCATTTTATTTTTTTCAAATGAGATAAAACATTATGCACCTGATTTGTTCTCCTCCTCAACATCAAATTCAAGGTAAAAAGAGATATTTTTTGCTAACCCCTGCTTTCCCTCGATGTTGATTGCAATAGACACCAGAAATACAGGTATATGAAATAAAATTAAAATATCGTGAAAAACTTTTTGGTCTCTCATCTCTCATTGGTCAGACAGTGAAACTCATATTATATAGGCTTATTACGCCTAGAGTTAAATCCTTAATTTCTTGTTATTTCGATGATTATCACTTACAGATAATAAATACACTAACTTTAATGTGTCAGAAAATTTTAATATTGGAAACTCATAGTATCACATTCTAATTAGCTTTTTAACTCAAAACATCTGCAAAGGTATCCTGAGCCTCTAAATGGTCTCTCTGGTTCAGTAGTCTACACAATCATGGGGAAGACTGCTTCCTTGACATATGTACAGAAGCCAGTCATTGACACCATCCACATGGAGGATAGGCCACAAAAGGTAATTGATAAACAAGCTTGTTGTTCACAGAGTGCTGTATCCATGCAATTTTATAGAAAGTTGAGAGGCAGGAAAAAGTGTTATAGAAAAAGGAGCACCAGCCTTGAGAGGATTTTCAAGCAAAACCCATTGAACATTGGTGGATATTCACCAGGAGTAAACTGATTCTGAAATCATGAGCCAAGCATCAAGAGCCACTATGCACAGACGAATAATTTCTGTAATGAATCTATGTTAAATATTAGATATACTCGAAATAAGGGGCTGCACGGTGGCGCAGTTGATAGTACTGTTACCTTGCAGCAAGAGGGTCCTGGGTTCTACTCCCGGCTGGGGGTCTTTCAGCATGGAGTTTGCATGTTCACCCCGTTCATGTGTGGGTTCTCACCGGGTACTCCGGCTTCCTCCCACAGTCCAAAGACATGCCTGTTAGGTTAATTGGTCTCTCTAAATTGCCCTTAGGTGTGTGAATGAGTGTGTGCATGATTGTTTGTGTGTTGCCCTGCGATGGACTGGCGACCTGTCCAGGGTGAACCCCGCCTTCTGCCCATAGACTGCTGGAGATAGGCACCAGCTCCCCCGCGACCCACTATGGAAGACGCGGTATAGAAAATGACTGATGACTGACTCGAAATAAGTGACAAAAAACATTTACTTCCAGTTACGGTGGCAACCTAAGCATATGCAATCTATACTGCTCTGAATCCAAAACTACAATTTCTTCACAAAAAAATAACAACATTCTAATATCAAACCTTATATCAGTGCACCAATACATGATAATGCCAAACGCAAGCAACAAAGATAAAAGTAAAATATCAAAACAGCCGAAGTTGACAAACTATAAAGTTAGCAGTGGAAAAATTAAAGCTAATGCTAACGATGACATGGAGGACCCAACAGGTAAAGAAGCAACAGAGATCAATGTAGCTGATGCAGATATCATTTTAGCTGTAATAAACTCCATGAAAACAGACTTTTCAGCAACACTGGACCGAAATGGTAATAAATGGTATGAAAAAGGAGATAAATGACTGAAGCGAATCTTCCAAGTGAAACAATGCATAATGAAAGTGGGGGATGAGGTGGTCTTTCTGCAAGCAAAAAAGCTGTAGTCTACAAATAAACCTGTGGAAAAACAAGTTTTGGACCTAGAAACAAGGTAAGGTTTGTTGGGGAACATCTTATAATTCTGGTTCAGATGGTGTTATCCACACAGGCGTTTATATAGTCGGTCACACACTCAGGTATGACATTGATGTCCTCTCCATGTGGCCATCTTACCACAGTTCTGTTTATCTAGGTTGCCTAAGAACAAGGGGTTTATATTCGGAGCAGAGAAAAACATGATGGTTATCTGATTTGCCTAGCAGAGGTTTTGCTTTAGAAATGTACGAGTCCTTGACATTTGCATAAAACAAACCCAACGTTATGTTTTCTCTGGTAGAGCAGCTGACAAACTGTTAAAATGTTGGAAGTGTAGCAGAGAGTGAAGGATGGTTAAAATCACCAGATACTACCACACCCACATTGGGGTGTTTGCTACAAGTTAACTGATGACATCACATGTAGTGTCTGCAACATCTAATGGGGGAACGTAAACTGCTGCCAAAATAACACTGGTGAACTCTCTTGGTTAATAATATGGACGAAAACTTTCTGCTAATAGTTCAATATCTGGGCTGCAGGGACAACACTTTACAGTAACATGAAACATGTTTCATAATTTAAGGAGAAAAATGAATATATAAGACGCTGGAAAGGCTTTTGATAAGGTCAAATGTTGCATTCTTTATAGGGATACCTAACTATGCATATTGTAGTACACGGCAAATGCTGTAAAGACAGCGGGGTTACATCAGCCGTAAGCGTGTAGTATATATGACTGCTGATGTGTGCTTGAGACTGTTAATAGAAAACACTGCAAGCACACAGTCGTTGCTAGCATAGAGCTCTCATTCACACTTCTCCTTCCATTGCTCGCTCAACCCTGCAAGCCACTGATTCAAGCTTGAGTCTTATGCTCTTTTAACATCCTGGCTACCAGCCTCAGACCTCACACGATTGTATACTGCTGCAGTAGCACAAACCATAGCCCCACTTACTCAGCTCTCCGAAGTTGCTTCCCCTCACGATGAGCCCGAGGTGAATGTGGTAGGACGCAAAAGCGCCAAAGTGCCCCAACCCTGTGGAAACTGTGGTTTTTCCTCCCACCCCACATGTCCTCTTACCTGCCCATCCTTGAGGCAAAGGTGTCTGCACTTTGGTAAACTGATCCACTTCTCCAAGGTGAGCTGCTATGTGCCTGCCCCCACAAATCACCTGCGCCGCTCACCCTGTTCACAGAGCCTGAACTGATTCACTCTGTGGACTCCAGTGCCAAACCATTTAAGTGGTGCACAGTGGAGTTGGACGGCATGCGTTTGCCACTGCTGCTGGAAATGGCTGCCTCCAGGTCCCTGCTCAACAAGTCCACGGTCTGGCGACTCTTTCCCCAGACAGACGATACAGATGATCGCAGAGCGCTGTATGGGCGCCCCTCCATCGGGCATGGCCCTAGCAGCAGCGTGCTCTCCATGCGACAGGAGGACAGAGCAAAACGCGGCATGAAGCAGCGATTTGACAGGAAACACCGGGTGAAAGGCCCTACACTCATGATGTCAGACTGGGTCCGGATCATGCAACCCCATCGGTCCCACAAGCCGCTTCTATTCTGGTCTGCACCTCAACAGATGGCTCCCAGTGGCATGCTAGCTGGCTGAGGAGGATTGCTCCATAGTCCGCCACGGGGGCAGCTGCAACTGACCCGTACCAAACAGATGTGGATGGTGACTGCCCTGTCACAGAGCCAACGGCTCCAGCCGGCTTTTTGACAGAGCTTCGTCCTGTTTGGGCCTGCCAGAGCACCCTTACCTCAGAATCTATGTCACAGAATTTTTAATTCTATACTAGTGCATAGCCTGTTAGGTGGCAGAATAATCTGCATGGCTAGGCGGGTAAACCAGTGGTTCACCCAGTTTATCTAGCCAGGTTGGCCGTGTTCGGCCTTTCACACTGGTCTGTTACTGGTTATGTTCCTGTTGGCACTCAAGGGGTTCTTTAAAAGGGGCCCAAGTGTAGTATGCGGCAGATGCCATGAATAAATTATCTAAAAAAACTGAAATAATATTCCCAAGATTTATATGTTTATAGTAAAAATGTCATTGTAAATTGAGAGCAAAGTGGAACTAAAGTCAAATTCCTTGTTTGTGTGTACAAACCTGGTTAATATATCTGACACAAAAGGATTGTGTGGCAATTTCTTTAGCTGTGGGATAATTATTTGAACAATTCCATATAAAAATCTTCTTGGTCAGCCTCTCCAGTCATTGCTTTATAAGGCAGGGCTCCCATCCCGTGACACCCTCAACCACAATTTGGCAGTGAACTTGTGAACACCTAAGAATCAACAGCTCTATTCAGAAGGGCACTGACAATTTTAATTCACTTCACTTCAATCTCTGCAAGCAAAACAATATCTTTACCGTACAACGAGATACTTAGGTTTAAATTGTTAACAGAAATACCAAGGTTGGGCTCTTTATATGATCTACCAAATAATTTATATACAGTAAAATTAAAGTAGATGAAAATACATCACCTCGCTTTACTCCGAAAGGAATGGGAAACCAGCCAGTCCTCAACATATTTACGTGTACACATGCAACTGGGGCTTTTTATAGAGATTTGATGGCATTATAAAATCTACCAATGGCTGTAAGTTAATTATTTATACTGTAAAAGGTCTGGAAATCAATAAAACATGCAAATGTATGTTTTCCTTAATATAGTCTGGTCCTTACCACTGAGAAAAACACAGGAGAACACTCAAGGCAAATATCCCTTGCAGACACTTGCTGCCGAGGTACTTCCTACACCAAAACAACCAAGCGGTGGGTGGAAATAACAAACAGCATCACTTTTCACGTGGCTAAAGACATGGTTCTATTAACCACCGTGGAAAAAGAAGGCTTTAGAGCTATGATTAAAACGTTGGATACCCACTACACCATACCAAGTCAAAAAAATGTTGGCCAAAAATTAATCACCGCATTGTACCAACAGCACAGAAAAAAGCTACAAACAGAAGTGGCTACAGCTTAACACTATGCAATGACAGCAGATATCTGGTCAAGCTGCATTATAAGCCATATCTGAGCTGATGGTTAATTTATTAACGAAGACTGGCTTTTAAAAAGCTATTGCCTCCAGATGAGCTACTTCCCAAATGACCAGATAGGAGAATTGCTTGCTGGAGGCACTGGACTCCTGGGGGCTGGCAGAGACCAGCTTGTGGCCATAACCATAGACAGTGGGGCCAACATCAAGACAGCGGTCTGCATCACCAATGGACAAGACTGCAGTGCTTTGGGCACAGGCTTCACACAGCTATATGCATGTAATATAACAGTTACTGTAGGAGTAGTAAACTGTATAAAAAATACATAGCATCAGTCATCATATTGTCAGTACTTTTCAGCTCTTGTTTAATATTCTTATTTTTTTCTTTTCTGACGAGAGAGTATATGATTAAGCAATAGAATTGTTTGTTGTTTTTACAGAGGCTGATGTGAAAGATGACCGGATACAACCTGAGTGAAGGTGACTACCCACCCAAATGAAAATTTCCAGCAAATAGACAAAATGGTTAGTGGTTTGTGCCGTTAAAATTTATGTTTGTGCTGCTATTGTTTCAAATGGGGTAACCATCACCCCAGCACTCTGGGGTGATGGTGACCCCATTTTTGTTTTCATTTCTAAGACATAAGTTTTAATTTTGGCCGATGACATTACCATTGCTTGCTCCAAAATAAACCAGAGATCTTCGTTTGTGCTGGTTTGTGCCGTTAGGTTCTGAGATATAAGTTTTACTTTCAGGCGATCACATGACTTCACCTAAATTGATTACATCTGTGCAATGAACTGTGATGGACTGGCGACCTATCCAGGGTGTACCCCGCCTCCCGCCCATAGACTGCTGGAGATGGGCACCAGCTTTCCCACAACCCAGTATGGAAGAAGCGGTAGAAAATGCCTGACTGTGCAATGAAATTAACCTGTTGCAGCTGCTGTAAGCACTATTTTTGGGTCCACGTCTGTTGTGTTCCTGTACATTCTTGTTACCAATTCGGTCAGTGACAAAGGGAAGTTGTCGGATTTTGCGAAAGCATGAAAGAACGCAAGGTAAGTCTTATTTCTTTCTGCAGAAGAACAGTGAAATTACTATGGAGTTGTTTATGTGTATTTTACAGAGCCATTTTTTTAACCTGTAGCATTTTTATTAAATTACAAATATATTCACCATTATTGCTTTAGATGTCTTGTTTGTTTTATAGAATAATTTCTGTTTCAAGTTTTATGAGTATGATTATTTCATACAATGGATAGGTTGCCACATGCTGGTAAACATGTGAATATTCTTCAACGGCAGGCCATGAAGTTGGATAGCAATAGTCCTCAGTCTGCTGTGTATAACACTGCATGTGGTTGCATTTTTTTTCTTTTCCAACGCTGTCTTCAATATATTTGCCAGGTCATCATAAAGCTCCCACACACGTAGCTCTCTGGCAGTAAGCATTGTAATGCCCCAGGCCATCTTTGGTCAAGCTTCCATTAAAAGTAATGATTGTCCTCAAAGTGAATGCCTTTCCTTGGAGAGCCATAATGGAGGGAAGTTCACTCAAGGAAAATTCTTGTTGGTTTGTAAGATCAGTTTCAATCCAGGCTATTTCTTCAATGCTGTAGCTGTGAGTAAGCTTCCCTGCACAGAGCACATTTCTTGACGTGTCGTCCCCTGTTTTGAATTCAGAGGGACATTCAGATTCATTGTAGTGGTTGGAGGCAGGGAGACTCAGGGAAGAAGAGTCTGTTTTCCACTGCAGTGTCAAACTGAGCCGTACCAGAATCCATCAGGACAGAAATGGCAGGATAAACAAATGGTACTTCCCTTATTCCTTTGTTGAGAAGGCAGTACTGTGAAGAGCAATGTTTTGTGAGATAAACACTTGATACATCATTGACTTTCCAACGACAGCAGAGATGTTGCACTGGGCATCAATTTGGAGGGCACCAGACCTCAACTGGACTGCTCCAAACATTGCACTAAGCAGCTCCACTCTCTGTAAATATGTCTTATGAGTCACACCGTCAACTGCTTTCACCAGCTGCAAGACTGGGTTGCCACTGTTTTTCTGTACAACATTTTGAAATGCAGAGCTGTCACAAAAAGCAAAGCATAAACACTGACAAAAAGCATCAAATGCACAGGTGTTCAGCACAGAGACTGTTAATTTCCCAACTCTATTAGCCTGGTTTCCATTTGTTAATAGCCCCACTCTCACTCTTTTTGCTCCAACAGATGGATCTGCATTGAGCCATTCTGTGCAAGAAGTGAGGTAGGAAGTCATTTTCCTTTTTTTGGGAGAAGAATAGAATGGAAGAAATAGGCCCCTCCAGTTTTCCGCATCTTCATCTGATGGAGGGATGTTTGTGGTTTCTTTAGATTCCTCAGAAGGGTGAGCATCCATTTTAATCTTGCCTTTAGCACTGTGGGTAGTCATGGCTGCTGAATTGGCTTCTGTAACTTCTACTGATCCCATTGTTGCTTCTTCGTGTTTTTCTTTTGCAGAGCAAAAACGCACATTTCCTTCGATGAAGGTAAGATGATGAGCAATGAAGCGATCAACCCGAACAGGCAAGTTCTTGTGTTTAAAAAGGCCATGGCTGAGCTTGCTGTGAGGCTGGTGCTTTTGAAGAGAGGGACCATTATTTCTGTCCAGAATGGTTAGCAACAAGTCTAATTATGTGGGGAACAATCACAGGGAGGAAATTTATGTTATCTCTATCCTGCAGCACGTGATCTGCTTCTCTCGCATATGTTTGTAACCCAGTCTCGTAGGTCGGTCTGGATCTCATCACAAGGACCTACTTGATCCACTTTCTCTGTGTCTTCATCTGGAATGATGATGGAGTCTTCTGCTATTTGGGTTTTGAGATATTTTTTGCACCTCTCTGATTCGAGTGGGGCTCCAAACATTGTTAGACAAAAAGACCACCATACAGCTGGTTCCGTCCTGCCCTTAAACAGCTCTTCTGAAATCTGCTCATGCAGGTTTCCAGACGCGAACCTCTTGGAACGGCCAGTGGCCAGAGAGATATGTCTTCGATGGAACACTGGAGCACCTCTGGGCTGTTAACTGTGGGCTGTCTGTCACATGTCATTCTAACATGGGCTTGGCACTCTTTACAGAAGCCTATGATGTCTATATAGCTATTTGTGACAGTTGGATAAAACTTTGCCCTTTGAAACACAAACATACACGTGCTTTTGACCTTTTTCCAAATCAGATTGGTAATTATATGAGTCCAAGTGCAGGGTTTTAAGAGGAGCTGACTCTTGTCCCAGCCACTTCACACTTGACAGCAAACTGCTCAAGTGCACACTGGAGGTCATGGGCTGAAGAAGCCAACAGAATGACATTATCCCCAAAAAGCAAGATGGGGTTTCCAAATAAGACACTATCCTCATGAGAAGTACACCTTGATATCCTGTACATAAACACCACGAACAAGATTGGTGACATGGAGCAGCCCTAGTGGAGTCCAACACGCACTGGAAACAGGCCCAACTTTGTGCCAAGAATGCAGACACAGCACTTGCTTTGGGCATATAGGGATTGGATAGCTTTTAAAAGCCACCCAGCACCCCCACAAACCATCTCAGGGGACATGGTTGTAGGTTTTCTTGAGATCCACCAAACACTAGACCAGAGAAGCACACTCCCATGATCCCCTTGGAGGCTGAGAAGTGTGATCCCTCGATAATTTGAGCACACTCTCTGGTCCCCTTTCCTAAAAATTGGGACCACCATCCCAGTCTGCCACTCCAACGGTGTTGTTCCTTTCCTCCATATAACAATGAAGAGGGCTGTCAACGATTATAGCCCAACAATATCCAGAGCCACTGGACACTAGGACGAATCTCATCCACACCTGAAGCCCTGCATAAGTTACATATTCATCATCTATCCATGCATCCCTCTCTACTATACTGGGGCTGGATTGCAGTGGCAGTGAGTCAGTATTTTAACTAAAACCTCAATATTTTTACTCACCATGGCCAAAAATCTAAACAGAGGGTTGCAAAAATATCAATGATCTCAGTTCCTATTAAAAACTGTAATCATGTGGACAGAAATGGGGTCGAGTTCCAGGGCTAGAGACGTCAGACAAGAGGGAGGCTGAGGCATGAACCAGATGCAGAAAACAGTCACAAACCAGGATCCAAACAGTCCAACAAGGGGCAGGCAGGAAGGCAAAATCCGTGAGGCAAGGCAAGGTCAAAGAACGAGATCAGGCAGGAAGGACCGCTGGATAACTCACAAAATGTTTTTGAAAATCTGGCACCATCTGCCTGTCAGAGGGCTGTATATAACTGTACATCCACAGGTGAAGCCGATGAGTTGATGGGATGAGAGCAGAGCAGGCAGACGGGCCAGAATCATAACATGCACACACAAAGTACTAATCATTCTGTCTATTTGCTGGAATTTTTCATGTGGGTGGGGTGTCAGCTTCACTCAGCTCCGGATACATTGTGCAGTTGGGCCTGCAAAAAAGTGGCTTCTGCCTTTTTTTATTTGTAGAAAAAAAGGAGAGACCTAGCCATTGCACAAGATGAACTTGATCATGATCGTGTCAAAGAATGATTGAAAGAGTACTGCAGCAGGAGACAGCCTTTAGTCAGGTTTTAGAATCAGAGAAAAAATCAAGGCACCTGGTGCTTACCTGGCAGGGTGTGGATGTGGTGGACTCTATCAACAAGGTGCTGAGTCCACTGCAGGATTTCACAGATGCTCTATCAGGAGAACACTATGTAAGCGTCTCCTACGTTAAGCCTGTACACCTGTTCAGTACAAGCATTTTTGCTGAGGAAGACAGTGATACCCAGCTGACCCTGAAGAGATACATTCTAGCCTACCTGAATGACAAGTACTAAGATCCTATCTTGAATGACCTCCTTGACATCGCATTTTCATTCTTCCAAAAGTGGAGGACATCATCTCTAGATCAGTTGAAGAAATAAAGGCATTAAAGGATGAAGCCAACATGTCGACTGGTGCAACAACAGACCGTGTTCCTCCTTACGAGGAAAAAAGAAAAAAACACTTTGGCCAGCTTTTTCAAAAAGCATAGCACAAGCTCAAGCAGTGTTAGACTGTCAGGTGAGGAGAGCATTAAACTAGAGCTGAGAACCTACCTGTATATGGAGAGCCGTTTCATTCAAAATTAAATAAATAAATACTGCTATTGATAAATTATAAATAAATATTCCATGAAATAAATAAATATCCCCATGAAATAAAACTAAATAATTATGTTAAAAGAAATGTTCATCTTATTTTATTTAATTCATTTCAAGATTTATTTCATTTACTTAAAGATTTATTTAATTTACTTGAATATTTATTTATTTATTTCATAGTGCAGTTTTATTTTGTTACACTTTTATTTGCACTATGTGTGTGTGTGACGTGCTGAAAAGATGACGTAGACTTATTGCACAAACAGCTTCCACAAAAACAGCGGCAACCGCTGTGGCAGGCTTTTACTGCCGGAGCCAGGGGAGGGAGGCAGGGGGATTCCCCAGCTGTCCCAGCGCTGCCCCACAGATAAAACTCCGCCCCCCCTTTGAATATAAGAACGTGAAATAAAAAGAGCTTAAAATGAAAACAGGGTTAAAAAGTAAAAGTCACTGTAATACGTAAAGCAGCTTTACAAAATAAAAATGTCACAAAATAAAACCGCATTATGAAATAAATAAATAAATAAATACATATTTAAGTAAATTAAATAAATCTTGAAATGAATTACACAAAGTAAGATGAAAATTTCTTTTAACATAACTATTTTGATTTATTTCATGGGGATATTTATTTATTTCATGGAATATTTCTTAATAATTTATCAATAGCAGTATTTATTTATTTCTTTAGTTTTGAAAGAAATGGCTCTCCATACCTGTAAACTTCAGAGGTGGAGAATGATCATTTGAAGAGGTGGAAATGTCACCAAGTGAATTTCCCCCAAGTTGCCTAGCTAGCTAAGCAATACCTGTGTATCCCTGCAACTAGTTCTCCATCAGAGAGAGCTTTCAGCACTGGAGGGAACACTGTCAAGTGCCACAGGGCATCTCTCAAACCAGATGCTGTGGACCGTCTGGTTTTCCTTGCTCAGACGATGACACCGCTTCACTTCCACACACCGCCACTTGGTTGCACTGTGAGCCACATGTCGTATGATCTTTGGTCATGCAGAGTTCTGGTCTGGCGAGAAGCATTTAAAATTTGTGGGAAATCCGAGCTTCCAGATGGAAGCTGCAGTTACTTGTTTATTAGTGGGCAGGGCTAAAATGATGTCATCAATTGAATGTGGCAACATGTTCAGCATTGATCAGTGATGATGTATACTACATTTGAACTGGATCCGATGATGTGTGAGGGAGATAAAGCACTTGAAATGTGCTGGGGGCTCCGTTGATCCAAATTCCAATGTAATCCAATAGAGCTGTTTGGGGGCTGACAAAGATCAACCATATTTATTTTGGAGTGAATCGGACCATGCATGTGTAATTTAGAGCCAAATGTATGGCTGTGGCCCTCCAGCCAAACCAGTCAGTACTGCAGACTGTCTTAGACCATCATGTTATCTGTCACTTGGGACAGTTTCACACTGATTAGGTGAAGGACACCAAATATGGCCCATCAAAAGTCACTTCCTGTTCTCAGGGGGCGGGGCTTTGATGATGTCAGCATCTGATCAGTGAATATTGTTCAGGGTCAGAGGCAGATCAATCTTATGTTGCGTTCTCACCGAACGCGAATTCTGCGATAGGAGCGGCAGATTTACATGTTACCCCAATGTAGAGGTGCGTTCAGGAGCAGAGCGGTGTGAAGGACACAGAGGACGCGGTGCGGAAGGCGCGCCGAGCAAAGCGGGAGTGGAGCGAGAGCAATGGAGGAGTTGAAAAATCTGAACTTTTTCCTAAATTCGCGTCGCATCAACCAATCAGGGACTGGATGTGGCTGTGACGTAGAGTGAAAGACCGCAGCGGAGAAGAAGCAGTTGTCAGTGAAGATGGAGGACAAAATCATGGTGGTGGTGTGCGGCAAGCCTGAGTTGTATGACTCAACTAATAACTACTACAGAGACAAGTACAGGAAGGATCTAGCCTGGAGAAGAGTCAGTGAGGAGACAGGAGTAGCAGGTAAAACTTTAAAATAGCGCCATTTTACTTCTGTCTTTTGGCTAATTTATATCGGCACGTCACTTGCTAGCACATCACTTGCTAACGTGAAGCTGTACCCTGTCTGTCGTTGGGCTAATTTTTAAAAATGGAACATATTCTGTATAACATATAAAAGTAAAACTCATATATCACGATTCATCCGTGAAATGGCAACCGCAGACAGGCTACAACCGCACTTCACCCCCCCCCAAAAAAATAGAGGGAAAACCTGCTTGTCGCCGATTGCCTCTTTCTGAAATACACAAATATTCATGTGACTTCATTTCACAAAAAATCCCTATATTTTCAGAGGACGTGTGCTGAAAAAAGTGGAAGGGTTTGCGGGACACATACCTAAAGGAGAGAAGGAAGGAGCTGGAGAAGAGGAGGAGTGGCGCAGCAGCAGGTGCGGGAAAAAAGTGGAGGTTCTCTTCCGTCCTCTCATTCCTCGTCCCCTTTTTGGCTCCACGGCCCGTCACTAGCAACATGGGCCAGGTCGCAGAGGACCTACCTGCTCCACTCCCAGAAGAGGAGACGTCGGAGACAGAAGGTACGTTGTCAAAAAACATTTAATAATTTAATAATACACTGTTCACTGCTCAAAAAAATAAAGGGAACACTTAAACAACACAATATAACTCCAAGTAAATCAAACTTCTGTTAAATCAAACTGTCCACTTAGGAAGAAACACTGATTGACAATCAATTTCACATGCTGTTGTGCAAATGGAATAGACAACGGGGAAATCTTGGGCGATTAGCAAGACACACTCAATAAAGGAGTGGTTCTGCAGGTGAGGACTTTTCAATACCTATACTTTCTGGCTGATGTTTTGGTCACTTTTGAATGTTGGTGGTGCTTTCACACTCGTGGTAGCATGAGACAGACTCTACAACCCACACAAGTGGCTCTGGTATTTCAGCTCATCCATGATGGCACATCGATGCGAGCTGTGGTAAGAAGGTTTGCTGTATCTGTCAGCGTAGTGTCCAGAGCCTGGAGGGGCTACCAGAAGACAGGCCAGTACACCAGGAAACGTGGAGGCCCCACAGAATACTGAGCATCATTTTGACTTGTTTTAAGGACATTACATCAAAGTTGGATCAGCCTGTAGTGTGTTTTTTCCACTTTAATTTTGTGTTACTCCAAATCCAGGCCTCCATTGGTTAATAAATGTGATTGCCATTGATGATTTTTGTGTGATTTAGTTGTATTCAATGAGAATATTTCATTCATTCAGATCTAGGATGTGTTATTTGAGTGTTCCCTTTATTTTTTTGAGCAGTGTATATATATAGATATATAGATATATGTACATTTATCTAGATAGACAGATAGATATCCAGACAGACAGACAGACAGACAGACAGATAGATAGATAGATAGATAGAGATGGTAATATTATTATAATATAATAAATATTAGAATAAATGTTATAATAAACAATAGCCAAACGGAGACACAATAGAGGACCTTTAGTTGTCAGGATGTGCATTGAGTTCCAGAGTAGTCCCTGCAGAAAAAGAAGAGAACAAAATCTGCAAACATCACATATACAGAAGCATTCATGTACACATAGGATGAAGGAAGGTTTGCTTAAGGTTTGTGGGTGGCTTTGAAAAAACCCGTTTTAATTTAGTCCTGAAAAGGACTGTTCAATCATGCTGTGGGCTGCCATGGTACTGCTCCCTCCGCCATGAAGTATTCTTTGAGGGTATCCCTGACACGCCTTTCCTCTGTTGAGGAGTTGTTGGCAGCTACCCGACCCAAATCATGCAGTGGCAGCTGTGCAGCTGGTTGACCCCTCACAGCAGGTGGCTCATCACCTGCTGAAGCACGCATGAAGTGGTGAAGCACACATGTTGCCTTCACACACAGCTCCACAACTTCAGTGCGTACCTCAACGACACGGCGATACCACCTCCACTGTGAGGTCAGGATGCCGAAGGAGTCCTCCACCACAAGGCGGGCCCGGGAGAGGCGGTAATTAAAAACCCGCTCCTCGAGGGACAGATGGCCGCGTCAAGGGAAGGGCCGCATCATGTTCCTCCTCAGGGGGAATGCCGCCGTCACTGGTCCGACCATACCCCCCAACATCGATGACATAGAACTGATATCCCGCGTCCACAACTGCCAGGAGGACAATTGAGAAATCGCCCTGGTAGTTAAAGAATTGGGATCCGGAGTTGGGGGGTGCAGTCATCTAGACGTGCTTGCCGTCCACAGCGCCACAGCACAGAGGAAAGTTCCACCTGTGCAGGAAATCCTCAGCAATGGACCTCCAGTCTTCAGTGGAGGGCACTGCCATGAACTCCTCCACCAGGGAGTCCCAGATGGCAGCCACCACCTGAGGGACAATGCTGCAGACAGTGGAGACTCCCACACGAAAACTGTTTTTTCTATTGTCCTGTAGGAGTCCCCTGTGGCAAGGTATCTAAAAGTAAATAGAAAAAATAAAAAACATCTCAATCAGAAATTATAAAACAGTTCTCTCTACAGAAAGTGTGTGATAGAACTAATAACAAACCTGGAACAAATGTACTAGTTAGTGAGGTTTCTTCATGAAGACACATATGTATAATATCAGTTTTTATACAAAACAATGGAAATAATAAGTTTCAATGTTGAACATGAAAATATTTAATTTAGAATTTAGCACTGAGGATAAATTAAGTTAGGTAAACTCAATTCAATTTCTTGGTACCAATTGAAGCAATTCATTTAAGTTGGAGAGTGTAGGCCATTATATTATGTATTAAATATAGTGGCTAACTAAAAACTATAGCCCTCTTTTCAGCGTGAAGGTTGTTCAGTTGCTCAAGGAAAAGTAATGTTCTTGTAGGAAATTATATTTTATTCATCAGTATTTAATTTTCAGATATATATGTCAGCAAGCCTGATTTCTAGGTCGCCAATCAGCCGTTATCTAAAATACATCAGTACTTATGGCTACCAAGCTACATTATCATATCAGCTCTTGCCCGGTGTATTGTGGCGGTCCTCGTCCATATGTTTAGGCACAAATATCTTATATTTAGGAGATGTGAACATAAAAAATCGGCTGTTTTTTTATTGAGGTGAGATTTATTAACTCACCGAAGACAAATGGACAGGCGTTCAGCAGCTGGGATACAGCGCGGGACAGCAGATCTTCGAACTGGGTCCTAGATAGACGGAAGTACCGCTGAAATTGACCATCATCCAGACGCAGCTCCTGGAGTAGGTGGTGGTAATTTCCGAACTGTTCCCGTCCCTGAAGAATCTCGTGAACCCAGGTACGTCGACGTCGGCGGCGTTTTTTGGCTCTCCACAGGTGAAACGCCGTAATTAGGTCCGTGAAATCCATGTATGCCATGTTCAATTGAAACCAGCAAGCAGCAGATGAAAGCTCCTCCTATTTGATGACGCGGCGAAGCGTTGCCGCTCTTTGCCAAATGGCAACGCGGAGTTCACGTGGAATGTCAAACGGGCAAAAGCACACAGATCACGCGAAAAATTCGCAGAATCTGCGTTCGGTGTGAACGCACCATTAGAAGGTTTCAGGTCTCTGCGACTTTCCTTGTAGGAGCTACATCAATTTTGTGTTTTATTGCGAGAAGTCATATTTTCAGGCTTGGCCACGCCCACACAGGGCATGACGTCCAACTTTACTGCACCATCACGGCCACGACCTTTTATGAAAAGTCACTGTGCTTCAAACAAAGTTAGACCCCCTAGTTATCAGTCACCTGACACAGTTTAAAGCGGATTGAGTGTAGACAGCCAGATAGCGACCTTTCCCAGTAAAAAAAGTGACTTCCTGTTCTCAGGGGGAGGGGCTTAGATGATGTCAGCATATGACCCCATAGGATCGTCGGGAACCCGAAGGTCCTCCTTCATGCCAACTTTGGTGTGATTTGGCATTTCTTTGGGAAAGTTATTGCATTTTTTACACGCCCCCTAAACATGGCCGAAAACTCACGATTTTGATAACTTTTAATCCCCCATGCCTTAACTGCATATTGACCAAATATAAAGCCGATAGCTCAAAATTCCTAGGAGGAGTTCGTTAAAGTTCGAGGTGAGTAAAAGTGAAAAACGGCCAAAAATTAGCCTTTGATCCAAAATGGCCGACTTCCTGTGCGTTTTAGGGCATACCCCCAGGAGACTTTTTTTCTTATTTTGAGGAGCTCTAGCAGTGTGCCAAAATTCAGATCTCTACGACTTACGGTTCGGCCTATCTCACGTTTGTCGCCGTGGCCAAACCCACTGACGACGACATTAAAGAAAAAAAATTTCATTCACAATTTTAGGTTAAATCATGCGCGTTTTGGTGCATGGCAAGTCCCCAAATTGCCCCGCAAAGAGGCACCGGAAATAAGAAACCTTACGATTACATTAGGCCCTTGCAGGCTTCCTGCTCGGTCCTAATAAAATGTTCCAAATTTACAACAGTCATGCCATGTGATTCCTTCATTAGTGACACTGCACTGAAAACTGCATCATTTTTAGAAAGCCTGTAATAATTCTGTTATGGACGTGACAGTGTACTAGCCACTTTACTGCCATTAGGCTTTTAAGTACAAGTCATTTAATGCAGTAGTTTTCCTCTCAGTCTGTAAAAATGTGGTTAACACACACAGGTATCAATGAAAAGAAAAAATACCTTGGTAATTATTCGACTTTTTCAACTCTAATCTTTTCAGCTCCAAAAATATCAGACTTCTGCCACTTTCATATGTGGTACTAAATCACATACACTCACCTGCCACTTTATTATGTACACCTTGCTAGTACCGGGTTGGACCCCCTTTTGCCCTCGGGACTGCCTTAATCCTTCGTTGCATAGATTTAACAAGGTACTGGAAACATTCCTCAGAGAGTTTGGTCCATATTGACATAATAGCATCACACAGATGCTACAGATTTGTCGGCTGCACATCCATGATGCGAATCTCCCGTTCCACCACATCCCAAAGGTCCTCTATTGGATTGAGATCTGGTGACTGTGGAGGCCATTTGAGTACAGTGAACTCATTGTCATGTTCAAGAAACCATTCTGAGATGATTCCTGCTTTATGACATGGCGCGTTATCCTGCTGGAAGTAACCATCAGAAGATGGGTACACTGTGGTCATAAAGGGATGAACGTGGTCAGCAACAATACTCAGGTAGGCTGTACCGTTGACAAAATGCTCAAATGGTACTAAGGGGGCCCAAAGTGTGCCAAAAAAATATCCCCCACACCATTACACCACCACCATCAGCCTGAAGCATTGATACAAGGCAGGATGGATCCATGCCTTCATGTTGCTAACGCTTTTCCAATCTTCTTGTCCAATTTTGGTGAGCCTGTGCGAATTGTAGCCTCAGTTTCCTGTTCTGAGCTGACAGTAGTGGCACCCGGTGTGGTTTTCTACTGCTGTAGCCCATCTGCCTCAAGGTTCGACATGTTGTGCATTCAGAGATGCTCTTCTGCATGCCTTGGTTGTAACAAGTGGTTATTTGAGTTACTGTTGGCTTTCTATCAGCTCGAACCAGTCTGGCCATTCTCCTCTGACCTCTGTGGCATCAACAAGTTATTTGCGCCCACAGAACTGCCACTCTCTGCATATTTTCTCTTTTTCGGACCATTCTCTCTAAACTCTAGAGAGGTTGTGCGTGAAAATCCCAGTAGATCAGCAGTTTCTGAAAAACTCAGACCAGCCCATCTGGCACCAACAACCATGCCACTTTCAAAGTCACTTAAATCACCTTTGATCCCCATTCTGATGCTCGGTTTGAACTGCAGCAGATCATCTTGACCAAGCCTACATGCCTAAATGCATTGAGTTGCTGCCATGTGATTGGCTGATTAGAAATTTGTTAACGAGCAGTTGGACAGGTGTACCTAATAAAGTGGCCGGTGAGTGTACGTATTCAATAGTCAAAATGTCCTCAGTCAGAACGGTCATGTGGCATTTCATCCGACTTTTATGTCATTGTCCTAGCTCCGACTACGCATCCACACAGACTCATCTACAGAAGTAGCAGTCATGGCTCCACAACAACCCAGCTCTCATTGCAACTTAATAATAACACAAAGACCGTAATCAATGGGTTGCTGTTTGACATCAGCATTGTACTTCTGTGCTTGTTCGTCGTTGTGGGGTTCTGAACTGTTCAGGCTAATTACTGCAAAAAATCTGAAATGCGCATCAAGACCTGCTGTGTTAGCACAGCCTTAATCTAACTCAGCATTGGGCATAACACCCCATTAGGGAAAATGTAAGAGAGCGTGCACTGTTGCATAAGATTGCCATTAAAAAAATAGGTGCTGCAATTTTTTAAGCCCAATTCTTTACATTTCAGAATAAGATGATCATAACAGCTTCCTAAACATTGTGTGTTTGTGACAATCTTAGGAACATTGTTCGTGGAAAAATAAGGAATAAAATTCTAGCTCATTCTAATTGAAAGTCTTGATTAGAGTATGACGTCTGCAAAAGGATGGCTTTCTGAGTCTTTTTAACTGTTACTGCTATGCCTCTTTTTATGTTTCAAAGTAGATTGAAGCAACACAGTAATATGGTGTTCTTAAGCATTGTCTACATGAACTGTCTACAGTGGTTTTGGAGCTATGAATCATACCGACTTTACTTACATAACGGAACGTGCAGTTACTCATCTATGACTTTTACACACCCAAAGCCAAGATTAAACACACACACACATTAAAAATTGACATGCTCGCGTGCTTTTCAGAGCACAAGAGCTTGAGAGACAGAGCAGCAGCAATTAACACCACTGACATTTGCTTTTCCAGCTGTGGTGGAGGGAATAAGGGAAACAAAAAGAAATAAATCCAATCCATTCATGATAACCACACAAGGCTTCACTCCTCAGTGGAATATGTGTTTCCTTCTTGCTTTTGTTTGAGTGTGCAAGTGTGCTCTAACTTCTCTCTAAGTGATCTAAGTGACCTTTGATGTTTCAACAATGTGTTACAAAAATACAGCACTCAGTTTACGGTCTCAAAGCAGAAAACAGCTCCATTCGCTCTTTCTGATACTCACACAAAGTGCACTTTGCAAATAAAGACATGCATCACTCCATGATAAATCAATTTCATTATGCATTACAAATTTCATTATGAATCATCATCACTGCAGTGGCAACACACCAGTTTGTCAATATGGTGCCTGTTTTGTGGGTACACGAAAAGGCCATGCTGCCTGGGCATTTGTTTGAGACGCCTCCAACACATTACATTCAGACATAAAAGACAAAAACTATTTATGTTACTGTGATTTAATATCCATTATGTTTCACTCATAATTTGCAGTGCGGTATTACCATGCATAAAAGAAAACATTCTTACATGGTTTAGTGCACTGATATTGTCTGAGGTTCAAGAGAAGGAGAAACTTCAGAGAGAAAATGTAGGGCATCAAGAGGGAAGGAAGGCTGACAAACTATATGAAGGAAACAGAGGGTAAATGACAAGAAATAACCTTATAGTGGTTTACTCAGCCACTACACATCCCACTGTGTCTCTTCCCCTCAATGTCATGGTCCTCTGCCACTGACAAGATGCTAATGCACATGTCATCAGATAGACATTTCCTCTTCCACCATCCTAAGCATCCACTTTCAGCATTTCTTTTCTCTGTCATTTGCATATCTGTCATAATGTCCTCAATCCCTCTTCCCTGCTTCCAGGATCCTTGCTTCATCCGCACTCTAATCTGACTCCATTCTGCTGTCATTCACTGACCCTGAAGTTCCTCTCTCCATGTCCAATCTAAATATCTTCTCAGTGAAGTTACGAATTGGGTCAGTGCATGTTGTGTTTTATCTCATCCACACAATAAACACTCAATGGCTGGCATGTACAAGTCAGAGGACAATTTTTTTGTAATTTATTCATTCCTAAAAACCCGTATACAATTCACTGGAATTCACCATTACAGTTCCATACTATGACCATTAATAACACATATTTTGATGTACCTTCACACAAGAGCAAATTTCATATTTAGAATTCCCAGTGCTATCAATTATCTAAGATTGCTACCAGTTCACCCCACTTACTCTCCACATAAAGATACAAGTAGTCAGAACTTTGTGATCAGTCAGTCCTTAAGACTTCAGTTTCCATAATGCTATACAGTCTCATAGATCTCAAACTTAGTAGAAAAGTTTCTGTTGGCCTCTTGGCTGCTTTTCCGATTAATGTATCATTGCTCGACCTGTCGCTTTAGGTGGACAGCGATATCTTGGTAGGTTTACAATTGCGCCATACTCTTTCCACTGTCACAGATGTTCAAAGCTAGGAGTTACTGTCTCATAACCTAATTTGCTTAACATTCTCCACCTTTATCCCTGACCTGTTTGGTGTGGTTCTTGGTCTTCGTGATGTTGTTAGTTCACTAATGTTCTCTTAAAAAAAACATCTTAGGCCTTCATACCACTGTTTTATTTATTCTGAGATTAAATTAAACAGACTTAATATATAGACTTAAAATAGATTCATTTAATTTCCTTATAAGTTGCTTGGCAGTTGGTGACACTGGATTTTATTTATGGGTATCAGACGGTGCACACTATGCACGTCACACTTTTCAGATTTGTATAGGGGAAAAAATATCAAAGGACATACCCTTTTCCTTTAGCATCACAACCATGAATTGCTTCAATCTGGTTATGTTCAAAAAATATATTCAAACATTGCATTGAATTGAATCTTGTGGTCGTTACCGAGCCATATATAAAAACACAAATACCTTATTTTCATTTTACATGTATTTAGTGGCCATAAAACCTCTCTTCAAAGAGATAACTTGGTGTTGTATTTCCAGTCTGGTATGAAGCAACACTTTAAAGAGAGTGACCTGTGCATTTTATTTTTAATGTTAAGGTACAGTGTATCATGTTGGGAAGTTTATGGTGAATTTTGTATTGCACTTGTCAGAGCTTTTAAAAAAATGGTAACTCTAGATGAATATAACCAAAGACCGCAGAGAAAGCAGAAAGAGCAGTGGGAGGGGAGTTACATATTATGAGGCTCTTTTGGTTTTTATTTTCTTGAGGTAAACTGGAATTTATACAACAATTGACCCATTTACAATTCGTGATTGCATTTAACAGGTTATATTCAAAATAAGTTATAAAAGTTTTTGCCCTGCCTGAAGATTAGCTTATGGTTATGACTGCCACTCTCGTGTTCTGAGGCGTGCATCTGAAGCGATATGTTTCTGGCACCCAGTGTGCTTAGTTGGGCATGCATCACCCACATGGCGTATCATGTGGAGGCAGACCTATTTTAGACCTGTCAGTGGGTTCGTGGGGATCCAGCATGCCAAAGAACTTGTGGTAGAAGACTGTTGTCATAATAGCAAACAGAATAAAATACAAGCTGTTCAGTATGGCATAAGAATTATTTTACAAAAGCATAACAACTAGGTTTTCCATACTTTTTAAACAGTGAAGCTATAAATCAGTAATAGTGTAAATTTCTATAGTGTAAAAGAAGTTTAGCACATCCAAAAAATGCTGAAAAAAAATCGTATGCAACGTCTCTCTTGTCATAGTGAACCTTGAGTTCAGTCTTTCGACACCTCTGTTCGGCTTTTCGGCACTCCCTTTTTTCACTTCTTACTGGTTGAGCATTTCTCCATGGAGATTTCTTTTTAACAGAGACAACCTTCACCTTAATGGGTGCAATGAAATCAATGAGGTCTAAAATTTTAAAACAGAAGTTATCTAGCCACTCATTTGCAGAGTTGCAGGACAAAGTGGAAATGGAAGAGTAAACTTGGTTCAAGGTTTCAGTTGCACAGGCCTTAAAAAATAATTTTCTTATATTATCTCTTTGGCTATCTGAGTCAATGGAAATTATGCTTTCTAAGGTATCAGGCAAGTGGTCAGACAGGGCAACATCAGTTACAAAGACCTTGGAAATGTTCAAACCCTTACTAATGACAAAGTCCAAAATATGTTCCCTTTTGTGTATTGGCTTTGAGACATGTTTGAGTTAAACCAAAATTTTTATGTAGACACCAGCAGGGGGTCTGTGAAGTCCTTCAGATGTTTAAACACCAGAATTTCATGAGCACAGATGTCAGGGCAACAGGCCTGTAGTAATTTCACCTTGTGATAATGACTTTCTTGGAGACCAGGATGATTGTAAAACTCTTGAAGCAGAAGGGAACCTCACACAGCTCCAGAGACTTGTGGAAGACCCAAGTGAAGATGGGGTGCAGTTGGCCAATGCAAGTTCTAATACATGAGGGGAAGACATTGTCGAGTCCTGGAACTTTCCTAGTCTTATGGTGCATTCAGACTGACCGCGAGTGATTTACATGTTTACCCTACGTAGAGGCGTGTTCAGGAGCAATTCGAAGGATGGCATGCGAACGGAAAGATTAGGGCGAAAAGGGCGAAGCGAGAGCTAAGTAAAACCTGTGATGGACACGAAGCGAATTCCGCTGGAGTTGAAAAATTTTAACTTTTCTGTCAATTCACATCACGAATCAGTCAGTGCAGGCCCTGCAAAGAAATAAGGTTAAACAATACCTACAATCTGCAAACATCACATACATAAAAAAGACAGACACATTCATGTACACATAGGATGAAGGAAGGTTTGCTCTGAGAGGTTTGTGGGTGGCTTTGAAAAAGCCGTTGAAATTTGGTTCTGAAAAGGACTGGTTAATAAGGCACGCATGAAGTTGTAAAGCACACATGTGGCCTTCACACACAGCCTTCTATTGAGCTGAGATTCTTTTACTCACCGAAGAAAGATGAACAGGTGTTCTGCAGCGGGGATACACCGCCTGTAGGTGGTGTCCTGGCGGCTGATTCATCTCCCAATGTGGAGCAGCAGGTCCTCAAACTGCGTCCTGGAGAGGCAAAAATGCCACTGAAAAGCGACCGTCATTAAGACCCTTCTCCTGGAGTAGGTGGTGGTACTCTCCAAATTGATTCCGTCTCTGAAGAATTTGGTGAACCCAGAGACATCGACGAAGGTGGTGTTGTTTGGCTTTCCATAAATAAAGCGCCGTAACTCGCTCTGTAAAATCCAGGTCCACCATGTTGAGTTGAATACAGCAAGCAACAGTTAGAAGCTCCTCCTTTTGATGACGAGGTGAAGGGAGTGGAGCGTTGTCGGTCGTTAGCTATGCGAATTGGTGGCGAAATGTCAGGCGAGCGAGAGCACATGAATGAGGCGAAAAAATAGCTGAAATTGCGGTCAGTTTATAGGAACCATTATGATGCTGAGAGAGCCTATTTACATGTTCCTCTGAGATCTTAAGTCCAAGCAGGTGTCTATAGAAACGAGGTTGGTTTTTGCACGGGGAGCTTTTCTGTCAGAGAGAAATGGGGATGAGTTGGTGAACAGGTGCTTTTCAAACCTGCAGTAGAAGGTGTTCAGTTTGTTTGCCATACAATGATTCTGCTTACTATGGTTGGGTGGGTCCTGTAGTTAGTAATGTTTTTCCGGCCATTCCAAGCTGATGCCGGGTCGTCTGCTGAGAAGTTTTTTGTTTTTTTACAGCTGCATCTATGCCTATAAGGTCTGCGAAGCCGCTATGGGCAGCCTCATTGACAATAGAGGTAGAGAACATAGTACAATCTGAGTCCATGTGTCCAGCCTCCCCCAGAATCAGGGAAAAGCCCTCTCAGAGGTGGGAGTTATAAATCCTTGACCAAGTGCTCCACCAGATTTCCCCAGCAGACCCCTACTACATACTTGGGCTTGCTGAGTCTGTCCAGCGTCCTGCTCTGCAGTGGATGGAACTCACCACCAGGTGGTGATCGGTTGACAGCTTAGCCCCTCTCTTTACCCGAGTGTCTAAGAAATGCGGCTGAAGGTCAGAAGACACGACTACAAAGTCGCTCATTAATCTCCAGCCTAGGCAGTCCTGGTGCCTGGTGCACTGATGGTGTTAGTTATGCACAATCCGTGACTGGCACAAAAGTCCAGCAGCAAAACACCTCTTGGGTTCAGATCGGGGAGGCCATTCCTCCTAATCACACCCCTCCAGGTGTCACTACCATTGAAGTTCCCCAGCAGAATGACGAAGTCTCTGAGAGGGGTGCTGTCCAGCATCCCCGCCAGGGACACCAAAAAGGCCAGGTACTCTGTGGCACTGCTGTGCCCTTAGGCTGAAACAACGGTCAAAGACCTCTCCCCGACCCGAAGGCACCGGGATGCGACCCTCTCATTCTCATCCAACATGAGATGACTGAGCTGATAGGGGACAAACAAATTCACCCCAGCCAGTTTGAGCATCCAGGAGATTTAGTCGGCGTGGTCTCTGCCTTCAACCTCCATCCGATCCTCTTTGCACCGGTCCCAAGTGGTCCCCGCTGCAGGTGGTGGGGCCACTTGGGAATGGTCTTGTGTCTCTTTGTCATGCTTAGCCCGCCTGGGTCCCGCAAGAAGTAGCCCAGCCATCAGGTGCTCGCTGATGGGCCCGGAATGGCTTCAGGGTGGGACCCGGCTCTGCTGCACTGGGCCAAGTCTCATGCCTTGTTTTTTTCATCATCATGAAGGGTTCTGAACCGCTCTTTGTCTGGCCTGTCACCCAGAGCTTGTTTACCATAGGAAACCCCACCAGGGGCATTGAGCCCCAGATAGCATAGCCTCTGGGGTCATCTAAGCACTTAAACCCATCCACCACGTTTGTCATGACCATACCCCTACTTTTTCTTGATGGGTTTTTTTCACACATGGTCGACTCTTAGCAAAGTACAGCATTTGTTAATTTTTAAATTGAAAATTGGCTTGTTTAATCTCCGTTCAGCCTTTCTTGAAAATACAAATAGTAGTTTGTAAAACAGTGAGTAAATCCATTAAAATCTTAAATTCCCATTAACTAAATTTTAACTGACTGATTACATCTTTCTGAAAGAGTTTCTTTGCCTGCTAAATTCATTTCTTCATACCTTATGGTCACACTCAAAAACTGGGCTGCTATGAGCAAGTAACTGAGGATCTGAAGGAAATAGAGGCTATGAAAAGATATCAAAGCACCTCTTGCTTGTAATTTCCATGGTCTAACAAATCATTAAGACATGCCTGAGAAGGGAACTGTGAAAGTCAAGACGAGGTTCAAATAGACCGAGAGAAAAGTTTAGAATTGGCACAGTACTTTTAGAGACTCAGACTTCTCCTCAAGGTCTAGTTTGAAGCCCAAAGATTCGAATACGTCAACATTACTAAGGTAATATGGTTGGTCAGGGTGCATTCAGCAGTGTGAGAAAAATAATAAGTGAAGGAGTCATACAAAATTGGCATAGCTGAATAGATTTTAGCTCTACTGTGTTTGTAAAAAAATTAGGGGTTTGGGTTTGCAAAGAGCCATCTTGGGTTGGTAAAATAATCTATACCTGCCACTGTTCTTTTTTGTCTTTAGGTGTTTGTCTTTACCACATTAAAGATAATATTCGTATGTCTGTCTCCATTTGTTTACATATGATTTTTCAGTTCTCTGCAGCAAATAGTAGACATCATCCATAACACCATGTCTGAAGTAAGGCCCATTTTTGTTCACTTATAATTCAGTCTCATTATATCAAAAATCAGAATACTCAGGGTTAGTAAATAAATAACTGATAATGCAAATAAATTATTTTTACTGTAAAATACTTTAAAAAACAAAATGAAATAGCCTTTTTAATAAGTTAAATGCTTGATTGAAAATGTACTTAATAGATTGGTACAAAAAAGTTGTTACTGGCAACCCTGATTTCAGTATATTTTACATTACACTATCCCAGCTTTTTTTTGTTGTTGTTTTTACAATATCACCTGCACTCAGTCATCATATCTGTGGGGGTACCAGGATCATAAAAATTGACTTGACTTATTAAACCCTTCTTTGAAAATATTCAGAGGTCTGGGTCAGTTAAAACTGTGCTTTTAGTTTATTTATCTCCTTCAGCCTAAAACTTCTTTCAGTTTCCGCTTAAAACTAAAATAATCACCTTGCCACAGCAGCCTTGAACATTGGGAAGTATCTGAAATACAGTCTCATGGATCTGTTTGTTGATGTGGTGAAACAGGGACCTCTACAGGACATTTAAGGGATAAATAATTTCAATAATCTGACAGGAGACTGAAAGCTGAATGCCTAAAGACGTTCCTCTCAGTCACTGTCACAGTTTCTCTCTGTCTGTGAGGAAGCTCATCGCCTGTCTAACAGCCTTCTGCATAAGACAGTGCCACACCCACGTGCACATACTGACAAACACGCCTCGTTAATAAACACATCACACAAACAGTAAGTCTCCTTATTCAGATGTACGGTGGGAGGGACAGAGTGCATTATAAATCAAAGGCCTAACCTTGCAGAGGAGGAAACTCAAAGAAAAGTTGTCATGTGAGTTTTGTTCACTGCACCAAAGATCAGAAACTGACCTATTAATATTTAACTTAACATTCAGACTTTAAAACCAAAGTCAAAGTGAATTGAAGTTCTCGTGGTCTTTTAGCGTCAGCTATCAATTTTATCAAAACTATGGGTGTTCTCAAGAAATCAATAAGATTTAGTGAAGAGCGGACCTTTTATTTAAAAAGCTGTTTGCAGCCTTGAGGTTATGAACCCTGAGAGGTGGCAAGACAACTCTGAAAGGTGGTAAAATGATTAATGAGATAAGGAGAAGAAAAACATGGTTTTGCCTCTTAACATTATGTTAATATTAGAGTTTTTTGCATATTAAATTGTCTGTTTGGCCCTGTAAATTGTATTCAAATGAACCAATCTTTGACAGCAAATTGCTCTCAAGCTGAACTGCACACAACTATCGTGTGACAGGGTAAGCAATTGTCTCTTTTTTCAAAGAGTCACAAGAAGGGACGACTAAAACCTCTACTGTTAATGATGCAGTTAGCTTATAAACTCATCTGGCTTTGACAAATTACACCTACCACAAAGAGACTTTCACTATGCATGAGAGGAAAAGCTCAAAGATGGTGCAGTGTCTGGAGACGTCAAATTGGAAACTGTGCGAGAGTAGGCATTTTCCTTTGTCATCGATATGTCAGAATCAGAATCAGAATCAGCTTTATTGCCAAGTTTGTACATACAAACAAGGAATTTGACTCCGGTACACTTTGCTCTATGGGTTTTGTTTTTGCACTACAGAATATACATATTTACAATGTACAATATACACATATATACATAAAAAGGTGCATTTGCAACATCTGTATGCTGTTTTTGGTATTCTATTAAATGTTCAAAAGAGAAACAGCCTGGGGGAAGAAACTGTCTCTGTGGCGGCTAGTTTTTGTGAACAGTGCTCTGTAGCGGCGGCCTGAAGGTAAAACCCTGAACAGTTTGTGTGCAGGGTGTGTGGGGTCTGCAGAGATTTTAGCAGCTCTTTTCCTGACCCTAGACCTGTATAAGTCCTGGATGGAGGGAAGGTCAGCCCTGATTATTCTCTCTGCGGACCTGATTATTCGTTGCAGTCTGGACCTGTCCTGTTTTGTGGATGAACCAAACCACACTGAGATGGATGAAGACAGGACAGACTGTATGATGGCAGTGTAGAAGATGACCAGCAGCTCCTGTGGATGGTTGAACTTCTTGAGTTGCCTCAGGAAGTACAGTGTCTGCTGGGCCTTCTTTCGAATAGTGTCTATGTGTGAAGACCATCTCAGGTCCTCAGAGATGGTGGTTCCTAGGACTCTGAAGTGGTCCACAGCCGACACGGTGTTGTTGAGGATGGTGAGGGGGGTGTATGGGGGTGGTGTTTTTCGAAAGTCTACCACCATTTCCACAGTCTTGAGTGGATTCAGTTCCAGGTAGTTCTGACGGTAGGCGCTTTACTGCAAGTAAAGTCATTTTTTGGGTCCATGGAAAACACATGCATAGGGACTTACACTTACCTTTCTATCATTATTTTTAACACTTATCTTTAACCTGTATTTGCTTTTTTCCTGCACATCTGCCTGTCAAGGGATTAACAGCTGCAATTTTCTTTACACTGTTTTTGAGCCATTTCTTTTAAGAGAAATACTTTTAGTTCAAGGGAGCTTTAGCTGTCGATCTTTGCAGAGTGTCTAAGCATAACCAGGGGACTTGTACTGACAGATAACGTGATTTTCTTGGTTACACCTTTGTCTCAGTCATGTCAAGGTCAGTTATGTCAAGTTTGTTGATAATTGCTTTCTTAAAGGTATCAGGACATGTCTTTTTTTACTTAATGTTTTAGTACAGATAAAATAGCTTTTAAATACATTCCTTTTGGAGGGTCATTGTAAAATAGTTCTATGTCTAATTATCTCTAATTTCTCCTAACCAAAATCACATTCATACAAGCCAAAAATGAAATCTAAAACATCTCAAACAAAATTCCTGCCATTAATATATATATAACAATGGCCTGACTGATGATTCTTTAGGGACCTGTTTGCAGTCATAGTGATTTAGGAATAGCCATTTCCTAATACTGGTCTAATGTTTCATTAATATGAATTCCAGGTACAGTATGTGCTTGAAAACACAGTAGCTTTAAAGTGCAATCTCTAATCCACATAACTCTGCAAAGACGCTTTGGAGGCAGCAGAATTTTGTCCTATGATGAATTTCCGCAGGACAGCCTTTGATACTAAAGATAAATCTGACTCGCCACAGCCACAATCTTTAATAAACTCACATCTTCCTCTTGCTCTGTGCTGTGCATGAGTGGAGCTTACTTGTATTTTTTTTTAAAACTTAATGAACAGTCCATTTTTTTGGCATGAAGAGGTTAATGTGAGCACAGCTCATCCTGATGTCATTTACAGGCGACATATCATGCCAAATCCACGTTTTTAGCCCTTTAATACATTTTGTTGTGTACTTGGAGTCTGTTGGAGTGCTGAGAAGTTGTATTTAGTCTGTCCAGGTGAGGCGTAGATATCTTTATATTTTTTATATTCGGTCATATTTTTCAAACCGGTCTGCTTTCTGTATTCTCTGTTACGTTTTTTGGCCACCCCATTGGATGGCTCCTGCGTGCCATCCAATGGGGGTGAGTCTCCCAGATTGAATTTTCGTCATTACTCCATTTCAATCCTGTAGAGACTCACAATAAGAAACACAAAATGGAATTAGAGAAGTTACACAACGGATGTTTATTTGCTTATTTTTAAGGCTGCACGGTGGCGCAGTTGGTAGCACTGTTGCCTTGCAGCAAGAAGGTCCTGGGTTCGATTCCCGGCCGGGGGTGTTTCTGCATGGAGTTTGCATGTTCTCCCCGTGCACGTGTGGTTTCTCACCGGGTACTCAGGCTTCCTCCCACAGTCCAAAGACATGCCTGTTAGGTTAATTGGTCACTCTAAATTGCCCTTAGGTGTATGAATGAGTGTGTGCATGGTTGTTTGTGTGTTGCCCTGCGATGGACTGGCGACCTGTCCAGGGTGTACCCTGCCTCTCGCCCATAGACTGCTGGAGATAGCGCCAAACAAATAAACATTTGTTTATTTGTTTGGCCCCAGACCCCAGACCCCAGAGGAAGACATGAATGCTGTGATGCATAAACTTGATTGAACTTCTCAGAATTAGAATTAGAATTGTCTTCCCCCAAAAGGCCGAGGATAAACCGAGGCTGAAATGCGATCGAATGGTTAAAAGACTCACAGCAGGAGTGGAAAAGTTAAATGCTGGAAGTACCGGGCTAGGAAATAGATATGGAATGATGAGCGAGAGGAATGAGTTAGGCAAAGTAAGAATGAAGGAAGATGAAGGAATGCGACATGAAAGCGTGATGACGAGCATGATCCGAGTGGGAGGGCCTGCGTAGGCCTGAGAAAGGCAAATGAGCTGGTAGCAATAATATTTAAAGTGCAGAGAAGGAATGAAAATGATGAATGGATGCGAATGAGTGAGCCTGCGTAGGCATAAGAATGGAAAATGAGCCGCGTAGGCAAGTATGATAAGTGCCATGAAGGTGTGAAAATGATGATTGGATGCAGATAAATGAGCCTGTGTGGGAATAAGAATAAGCCCGCAGGTGATTATGAGAGTGCCAAAAAAAAAGGCATGAGATGATGAATGGATGCTGGTGAGTGAGCCTTCGTAGGCATAAGAATTAAAATGGGCTGAAGGGAATGTTAATGAAATAGCCGTGTAGGCGTGAAATTGTTAGATGGATGAGGATGAGTGAGTCCGCGAGGGCATGGGAATGAAGAATGGGCCGCATGGGAATGAAGAATGGGCCGCATGGGCATCAGAGTGATGAGTGAGCCTGCGTAGGCTTGCGAGCGGTGAGAGCTTATGAAAGCATGCAGTGGTGCGTGAGCATACGAAAACATGCGAATGACGAGTGGGCTGCGTGAATTGAATATGACCATTCCCCGGAGGTTGTACCTGATTGGGAGGAGAATGAAGTAATGACGAGGAGGTAAGAGAATGAATGAATGAGGCTGATGATGCTGACGAGAAGACCTTGGGAAACAGGATGATTTATTGCTTCGACCATGGCTGCATTGTCACAGAGCGCAACAATGCGTTTCCTTTTCCAGAGATGGCCCCAGACGCAGCAGGCTATAGAAATGGGAATGATTTTGTAAAATGCTGAGGATTCTGATTGGGGAAAGGAGGGAGGCCATACTCCTGCAAACCATTCTCCTTGGAAGAACCCCCCAAAACCCACAGACGGGGCTGCGTCCATGAAAAAACAAAACGAATCACCCAATTGAATAATGTCATCATAAAAGAAAGAGATTCCGTTCTAGTTCAGAAGGAGACTGGACCAGAAAGCTAAGTCTGAACGACAGCCTTGGTCTAAAGTGACGGGGTCTAGCAATGAAGGTACGGAGTTGGCAAGATCTAGCAGACGGGAGATGAAAAAGCGACCTTGAGGGATAATGTGCATTGCAAAGTTAAGGTGACCTAAAAGAGACAGAAGTTGGCGCTTGGAAATGACTGAAAGGGAAATGAAGGACTGGGAAACTTCGCGAATGCGGTACAATTTAACCTCGTCAGAGAAGCGATCATGGTTTCAGAATCCAGAAGGATGCCGAGGAACTCGAGTTTCTTAGCTAGACCGAACGTCTTTTCTGCGGACAAAGGAACGGCAACTCGTTGAAAGAGCTGAACAAGTTTTGGGAGAGAGGGGCCAGGGGAGGGGGAGGGGGGGATCGATGAGGAGAAAGTCGTCAAGGAGGTGAAGGACGGAAGGGAGTCTAATCATGTTGAGAAGAATCCAGCAAGTGCTTCAGACAATTTATTGAAAAGACAGGAGCTGCTCCTGCATCCGAAAGTAAGCCTCACAGCAAAATAGAATCGGTGATCCCATTTGATGCCTAAAAGGTGCCACTGAGAGGGGTGGACCAGCATTATTTTGAAGGCATCTGTGATGTCGCCCTTAGCGAGCCAGGCACCACGCCCAGCGGTTATAGCTTGATGGCGTGGTCGACCGTGGCATAACAAAGGGAAAATGATGGGAATGATGGAGTTAATGGGGGCCAGACTGGGGGAGCTGAAAAGGTTGATGATGAGGCGCTTTCTTGCCGAATATTTCCTGGTAGCTATCCCAATGGGACTGACTCGGAAAGAAGGAAAAGGGGGAGTTTTGAATGAACCTATAATTTTTTTGATACTTCTTTAACAAGAAGCTGGGCCACGACCTCTGGTTCAAGAAGTGCTGATTGCAGATTATGGCAGATAATCGTAGATTTGGGGGCTGGAGGAACACCTATGAAGAACCCTTGGGAAAGACCAGTAATAAGGAAATCAGAAAAATGACAATCTGGATGAGATTGAAGGAGGAGAGCTAGTTCTGAAATGATAACGGGGGTTGAAAGATGGCTGGAAATTAATTTTTGAAACCTCAACGGATTTTGGGGAGAGAAGAACAGCGAGGACAGACTGACTTGGGATGAACGTCCTTGCAGAAGCTGCAGATAAGGAGAAAAGAACATGAAGTATAATAACAAGTACCTCATTAAAATTGTTGCAGATGGGCGAATTATTGAAATCCTCGATTTTCCTGCCTCGGCGGTCATGAGCCAATGGAGTTGGAATGTTGAGGAGCGGGGGATGGGTAGGATTACTGGAGGAAAAGGGGACTGAAGGACAGAGGGAACTATGATGGCCTACTGAGCCGCAAGTAAAACATGCGATGGCCTGAGTGAGCATGATAAGAATCTCGGTGTCGAGGATGGACCAGTCCAAAAGAACACCAGTCAGATCAAGTGTAGAAGCAGCTTTGGCAGAAAATGATTTATGATACTGGTAGAAGATGGAACGTCCATATTTGAGATGAAGGTCTGAGAAAGATAAATATCAAGTTCCACTCGACACTCCGGATAAAGTGAGCAGATGATATCGCTGAATATGCTGAAAGCTGCCACAAATTCGCCAAAACTAGGTCTTTGGACAGGCGTGGATCTGAAGATTTAAAAAACTGCTGTGAGACCTTCTGAAGAAGCAACACTGTGTTGTACTTCTGGGGATGGAAGGATTAAGGAAACCAGATTGATGAGCTGGCCCTGAAGAATTTTGGAGCAGAGTCTGGGTGAAATGTTAGCGTGCATGGGTGTGTAAGCTCTGCCTAAATAAAAGAGGGCGATTCATAGTGTTCGAAAATGTATAGGCAAATAAAAAGAAAATAAGAAAAGAAATGGAGAAATACATCTCACCTAGAGAGGAGCCCGGCTGGGCATTGGTGTGAATGAGTGAATGAAGGTGGGAGAGGCTGAGGAGCAATGTGAGCGTCCAAAGGAGCCAGAAAACAGGGGACAGCTGACGTGGCAGTGTTGGCAGCAACTCCTTGGAGGTGGTAAGTAAGAGAAGAAATAGACTACTGAAGGGAGTTCATGGATGAGATGAGTGAAGCAGGATCTATTTGGGTTGTCGAAGATGAAGCCTGGGGTGTAGAGATGACGGGAGAAGAAGCGGCAGCGGTAGAAAGTCCTGGCAGAGCGACTGTGGAGGCCGCAATCGAAAGAGGGCGACCCTGACGCCTTTTTGCTGGAGGATTTGCTGATTTCTTGATTTGCTTTTTTGGCAAAGAGGAAGGCTGGGGAGGTGGAGAGAAAGAGGAATCTTGAACAGGCAGGAGATCGGAGAGCTGGGCGAGGTGGGAAGGTTCCAGGTCGGAACCCGGGAATATGCCGCTTGCTCTAAGAATAGAAGCTAAGCGAACACTCTTACAGGCAGAGGAGGACAAAGGCGGATGAGGATTTGTCACTGAATGTAGAGCGGAGCCATTATAATCATCAGATTCGATGTCGGACATCTTTAGCTAAAGTCGAAGCTCGGCTGACAGCTGGGAGATCCATGAATGGGAGACTTTAGATACGGAGCCTTGAAGGATCATTGGCTGAGGATTACTGCGGACTTGATGCTGATTGGATGGAGCAGAGACACACGGAGGAGCCATTGGATGAAGCTGAAGGAGTAGGTGAGTCTCCCAGATTGAATTTTCGTCATTACTCCATTACACATCTCCCTTCTGGATTGGAATTGCTGTCTTTGCAAACAAGCTGTATCATTCTATTAATTAAAGTAAATGCCAATTCTTTATTTGGAATTATAGCTAGCTAAATAAAAATGATGAAATTCTGATGTACCACAATTAAGTAAGACAATGTCTGCTTTAAGCTTTTCTAGTTGATCTGTGATTTTATTGTATTTTTGTATTATTTCCAATTCCATGTACATTCCATATGACAAATCATATTGGATTCATATCAGTCACTAGGTATAAAGTCTAAACTAAGTTTTTATTGTAAGAGTCTTCCTGTGTGTATGTGTCTGTGTTCATGTGTGTATAATAGAGAAAAAGGGAGAGATGGTGTGTTTCCCGGAACAGCTGTCCATGCACATAAACCCTGTCAACTGTAACTACCATGCATATTTTCTCTGTGATGAGCTTCTTCCTCACAGAAAAAAAGAGCCTTTTAGGGGTCAAGACTCTCCTTTGGAAATTGATCATTCACTCTGTAATTTGCAGTTTTTGACTTGTTCTTTCTGTTTGAAATGTTCAAACTTTCCTGAAGTGGGTCTCGGCTGGCAGTTGTCAGGCTGTTTCGCTCCCAGACAATCCACATGGTGGAATGTGATGGTCTTTGCGATGTCGCTCTGGATCTTAAGCTGTTGTTGGAGGAAATCTCACACAGTGGCCTCTGAGTCGTCTTCTGTGTGCTCAGCAATGACAAAGAAAACGAGGTTTTCCCGCATGATCCTCGCTTGGTTATCCAGTATGGTCTCCTTCAATTTCCTGTTGTCGGTGGAGATCTGCATCATTTCAATTCAGTTTCAATTCAATTCAGTTTATCTATATCGCGCCAATTCACAACACATGTCGTCTCAAGGCACTTCACAAAACTCAGGTACATACTGTACATTCCAATTAATCCTAATCATTGAACAGTGCAGTCAGATTCAGTTATTTATTTAAATTAGATAAAAAGTTTTTCTATCTAAGGAAACCCAACAGATTGCATCGAGTCAGAGATTTGTAGCAGTCACTCCTCCCGGATGAGCATGTAGAGACAGTGAACAGTCACTGGCGTTGACTTTGCAGCAATCCCTCTTACTGAGCATGCATGTAGCGACAGTGGAGAGGAAAAACTCCCTTTTAACAGGAAGAAACCTCCAGCAGTACCAGGCTCAGTGTGAGCGGCCATCTGCCACGACCTACTGGGGGTTAGAGAGAACAGAGCAGAGACACAAAGAGAACAAAGAAGCACTGATCCAGGAGACCTTTCTATGGGAAGGAAAAGTAAATGTTAATGGATGTAGCTCCTTTAGTCATTTCACCTAGAAAGAAAGAACAGATAAACTCTGAGCCAGTTTTCAAGGTTAGAGTCTGAAAGAGAGCACATAGAGTTAGTCACAGCAAAAGCTCAGTCAATTGCAATGTCTAGGAGAGAGAAAGGGTTAAACACTGAAAGACAGGGCCATGTGGATCATCGGTAGAGGGGGAGCATTAAGTTGCTGCCAGCAGAAACTTGGACGATTTGCCCCTCTCCAGAAAGGTGTCACAGGTAGACACAGAGTCAGGCCAGGTGTAGCTTCTAGGAAGAGAAAAGAGAGAGAACAAAGTTAAAAGCTGAAATAACAGCAAATTATGCAAAATTGTAGAGTAGTGTGAGAATGTAGCGAAGAGGGTGAGAGTGGTCATTATGTCCTCCAGCAGCCTAAGCCTATAGCAGCATAACTACAGAGATAGCTCAGGATAACTTAAGCCACTCTAACTATAAGCTTTATCAAAAAGGAAAGTTTTAAGCCTAGCCTTAGAAGTAGACAGTTTGTCCATCTAGAGCCCACTGATGGCCATTGTTATACTACATCATCACTTCAGTGAGGCTTCTGGTCAATAGTCTGTGTAGCTCTTGTTTGGTGAGGTGATGGTACTGGTGGAGCATTCAGACCAGGTCTGCTTTTATGTTGGTGTGGTCACTCTGGTTTTACTATTACAATTCTGTGAAGATGATCATCAGTGTAGCTCTGCAGACTGCCAATTATTTCCTCATCCAGGTTGTTGTTGATGAGAAAAAAATACAATAGTTAGGATTTTAAATTGCATATGATATTTGGCTAGGTTTTGTTGGCTTGTTTTACCTGAGCTGGACAGTTGTATAGTTATGTGCCACACACACAAAAACTCAGCACATCCCATTGGATCCTGAATGCTATTTTTGATAACTGTGCAGTTTCATTGTCATACGGTGTAAATTTGCCCTTACCGGACTGTCACCTATTCTTATTTTCCTTTTTTATATTTTTACTCTTGTGTTAATCTGCTTGCTTCCATTTGCCTTTCACTTTGCTTCTGGTACACATGAATTTCCCCACTGAAGGACAAAAAGGTATATTTCTTTTCTATTCAATTCTAATAAAACCTTAAGGCTCATGCCCTAAGCACTAAAGCTGATAGTCTAAGAAGAGTTTTTTTGTGGATATGTGTTTTTGTTTTGGCTTTTTGCATCTCAAATTTATTGATAATCGGAAGGAGATGCACCAAGTCAAGTCAAGTTTATTTATATAGCGCTTTTCAGCAACAAGGCACTCAAAGCGCTGTACACGAGGAAAAACATTACAATGATACACAAAATCAAACACAGAAAAACAAATCAAATGACATTAATAATCTTTGGGGGTTTACTGGTAAGAGCTGGTTCTAATCCAATCTTTCTAATAGAGGTAATTAGCTCATTAAGTCCTCTGTGGTAAGAAATTCATCCTGTGCTAGAAGAAACTTATAATATTAATCCATGAGGTCGCTGGTATGACGCAGCTGTGGTCCCATCATTCAAACAGTAACAGTCATGGGCACTCACTGAAGTCTAAGTAGAGAAGCTGGGTCACTAGTAGGTCCAAACCTATTAAATACTAATAATGTTTGCCTTTCACTGGTATGAAATTGTTGTAATACAATCCTTCTAAGAAATCTAAAAATCTATAAATCCTTCCAAGAAATCTAAAAATCTATGAATCCTTCTAAGAAATCTAAAAATCTCTGGTCATTGGTGTAAAAACAGCTGTAGTCAAATTTTCAAATACTAATAATATTTGCTTTGGCTGGTAATCCTTCTGAGAAATCTGAAAATCTATGAAAAGTAATGAAATCACACATTTAGGTAAAGTAAGAAAGGAGGAAAAAAAATCATATTTCAGACTGTATTGTGAGCAGAATACAATCTGAAGTTGTACAAAAAACCTCAGCAGGGGTAAGCAACACACACATAAGTAAAGATTTAGCAAGGGTACAGTGGAATCTTGAGGGTGCGAATATATAAGTCTGAGTGTGTTTGCAAGAATTAGACTGTCAACACTGATAGAAGCGCCATTGTCCTTGAGAAGAGAGGTGGAAGTTTTATCAATCGGCCGCATGGTCCTATCAGCACACAGCTGGTAGGGGAGTGCTGGGGAAGAGCGCCGTGTTTATATAACATCCAGGAGATATTTTGTCGATAGCCAGTTAGCAGAAGTTGCCAAGGCCACATTGGGGCGACAGATTTAGAAAAACAATAAATGTTGTGGTTCAGGCAGTTGTGAATTTCCAACCACCTTAAGAGCTTTACTTACTAAATTTCTGGTACTTCCGCAGATCTCGAGCGTACAACTTCTCCAAGATTATATCCTTTAAACTCTTAGTCCAACCGCTGCCAGGCTGCGATTCTGTTCAAGAATCGTGTCCAGCTTGCGATTCTGCTCTCTTAACATTTCAGTTTGAGTGTTGATCGGTCTACAGACTTCATCCAACATCGCAGGCAGCTTTGGAATGCTTTGAACAGCTGCCCACGTTTTGCGAATCACTCGATAAGCCAGGTAACCACCTCCAAAAAGCAGAAATCCTGTTATCAAAAGTCCAAATATGTACACATCTTCTACGTCAGCGACCGACATCGTAGTCAGGCACACAATCTTCCACTGTTGCCAAGAAACCATTGTGTATCCAGAGAAGAATGTCCCGTCTGGATAAGAGGGTCTCCTGATGTGATAATTGTTGAATGCCATCAGTAGTGGTAGACATTGATGGGTGAACAGAAAAATTGACATCTACAATTCAGTTTAATTTTGCATGGTTAATTCCTATTGACTAATAGAAAGTAGGGTACTTTACTGAGTCACTAGACTACTATGCATACTACTATGCAGTACAATGGATGAGAGGTTTTGAACGTCTTACCCTCAACACATAACTCCTGTTTTAATAGAAAAGTAGTGTCCACAAGGAAAGTTTCTAGTTTTGCCCCTGGTTGCAAAAGAGCAAACTCTTCATGAAAGTTGGCTGATTAGACTACTCTTGAACAGGAGACAGGCAAAAAGGCCATGAGTGTGTTTTCTTTTTAATGAAAAGCTCACTTTGATGTTCGAAGCATATGTTGATAGCATAATTAAAGCATGGTATTTGGATAACTTTGGGGAGTTTATTATGCCACAGCACTAGCTTGAGAAGCTTTTCTTTGACTCTGTGTGACATTTGCCTTCATAGTTCCTTCTGCTTCATTTTCATCTCTTTATTTTATGAAGAGGTGTCTTGATTAGCTTAAGGTAAACAGATAACAATCAGTTCTATATTTTTCTTTAGTTTTTAGATGCATCAAACCTGTAATGTATCTAAACTTCCCCCAGTCACTTTAATCATATTTTTTGCATGAATCTAAATTGACAGACAGTGATACATTAGTGATGTGTAACCCCCTGGGTTCCCCGGAATATAAATATGTTATTGTTGTTTTGAAAACTAACAAATTAAATGTATGCAACTTAATATCTTGAAATACGATATAATAACTTCCAAGTCTTTTGGTAGGAGTTTGAAATGGCCAAGAGTTCACTAAAAAGAAAATAAACAGTTGAAGTAAGAAGTCTATTAAAATAATGAGTTCTGTCACTTTAAGGAGGAAGGATATAGTATAGTTTGTATGGAAAGTACAGCTCAACACGAGGTGTGGAAGACTAGAGTGCTGTGTATATGTTTTTTGGTTGTTCTGCCTAAAGCCAGATGCTATTGGGTGATGACGCTCTGCTGAAGTCTGGGGCCGGGACTGACCGGAGCGGGGGGAGAGCGAGGAGGAAAACGATGAGGGTGCTCGGTGGAGCTTGCCGGGACATTTGTGAGCCGTTTTGGGAAAGAAAATGGGAGAAACAAAAGAAAGTGCAACAACTCAATTGTGCACTAGCGCTGAGGGACAGTGGACGGATCGAGCAAGAAGCGGGCGGTGTGCTGGATGCTGGAGGCTTATCCCGGAGACTGTGAAGAGGGGAAGACGGTTTGCGCCCGCGCTGGGCCCGTTGTTTGGATTTGGCTGCTGTGGAAGGCGTGGATTAACTGTGGGTTACCGGACGAGATGAGTCGCTACATAAATGGAGGCACCACTGGGATCATAAAAAATAAAAAAATAAATAATTAAGTAAATAATAAAATAAATTAAAATATGAAAGCTAGACCCTAAGGTTTATTTAGTTAAGCTGTTTTTTGATGTTAATGTCTGACCCACCTTACTATCTTGGCTAAGTTGAATCTGTAGTTTGAAAAAAGAAAAGTGGGAATTAATTTAGATTTTCCAAACCAGAAATAAGTCGGTGAATCATTAACTACAGAATGTCATTGGTGGAAAACTGGTGTACAGGGGAGGGCTTGGATGCATCCCATGCTCTTGTAGTGAAACAGGTCCCTGTCGAGACCCCAGGTTGGCACATTGAAGAAACTTTGATGAATATTAAAGCCCTAGGAAGAGTTAGGGTGAGGGGGCGTATGTTTAACCCTCAATCACAGTCATTAATGGTTTTATGTGAATGTAGCGAAAGAGTAAACACACAAACTATACCTCTGGATGTGCCACCTATTGAAGGTGAGCTGTGGACATTGCACGGGCCTGTGGATGAAGAAAATGTCAACATGGAAAAGAGACAAACAGATCCCCTCTAACAAGATACAGGGGTTGGACAATGAAACTGAAACACCTGGTTTTAGTTCACAATCATTTATTAGTATGGTGTAGGGCCTCCTTTTGCGGCCAATACAGCGTCAATTCGTCTTGGGAATGACATAAACAAGTCCTGCACAGTGGTCAGAGGGATTTTAAGCCATTCTTCTTGCAGGATAGTGGCTAGGTCACTACGTGATACTGGTGGAGGAAAACGTTTCCTGACTCGCTCCTCCAAAACACCCCAAAGTGGCTCAATAATACTTAGATCTGGTGACTGTGCAGGCCATGGGAGATGTTCAACTTCACTTTCATGTTCATCAAACCAATCTTTCACCAGTCTTGCTGTGTGTATTGGGGCATTGTCATCCTGATACACGGCACCGCCTTCAGGATACAATGTTTGAACCATTGGATGCACATGGTCCTCAAGAATGGTTCGGTAGTCCTTGGCAGTGACGCACCCATCTAGCACAAGTATTGGGCCAAGGGAATGCCATGATATGGCAGCACAAACATTCACTGATCCACCCCCATGCTTCACTCTGGGCATGCAACAGTCTGGGTGGTACGCTTCTGTGGGGCTTCTCCACACCGTAAGTCTCCCAGATGTGGGGAAAACAGTAAAGGTGGACTCATCAGAGAACAATACATGTTTCACATTGTCCACAGCCCAAGATTTGCTCTCCTTGCAACATTTAAACCGACGTTTGGCATTGGCATGAGTGACCAAAGGTTTGGCTATAGCAGCCCGGCCGTGTATACTGACCCTGTGGAGCTCCCGACGGACAGTTCTGGTGGAAACAGGAGAGTTGAGGTGCACATTTAATTCTGCCGTGATTTGGGCAGCCGTGGTTTTATGTTTTTTGGATACAATCCGGGTTAGCACCCGAACATCCCTTTCAGACAGCTTCCTCTTGCGTCCACAGTTAATCCTGTTGGATGTGGTTCGTCCTTCTTGGTGGTATGCTAACATTACCCTGGATACCGTGGCTCTTGATACATCGGAAAGACTTGCTGTCTTGGTCACAGATGCGCCAGCAAGACGTGCACCAACAATTTGTCCTCTTTTGAACTCTGGTATGTCACCCATAATGTTGTGTGTATTTCAATATTTTGAGCAAAACTGTGCTGTTACCCTCCTAATTGAACCTTCACACTCTGCTCTTACTGGTGCAATGTGCAATCAATGAAGACTGGCTACCAGGCTGGTCCAATTTAGCCATGAAACCTCCCACTCTAAAATGACAGGTGTTTCAGTTTCATTGTCTAACCCTTGTAGTTCCCCATCAACTGAAGGAGCAGCTGCACCAGAAACGCTGTCGTCAGATTTTATGCCAGGAAACTCTGCAGAGTCAATCATAAGAGCGGTTGGTGATCTACTAGCTAAGACAGTGAGGCCTGCTCAAGAAAGTACTGTCTTCAGGCGTCTCCGTGCATATTCAGGGCTAAGTCCCACACCTCCAGGAGAGGAGAGTTTGGATACATGGATGGAGCAAGCACAGTTAATGGTGGATGAGAGTGACTGTTCCCTTCGAGAGAAACGGAAAAGAATTGTAGAAAGTTTGAAAGGACCTGCTCTGGAAATTGCACAAGCCGTGAGGCCCAGTGATCCAGATGCATCCCCAGAGGAATACATCGAAGCTCTGAAAAGAGCCTTTGGATCACCCGAAAGTCCTGAGGATCTCTTCTTCTCCTTCAGAGCCTTATGCCAAAGTGCAGGTGAAAGATTTTCCGATTTTTTACGGAGAGTGGAGCGGAAGTTAACAGAGGTCGTTCAGCGAGGAGGGATAACTCCTAATCTGAGAGACAGTGCACGAGTGGAACAACTCCTTCGTGGAGCCACGGAGTCGGAAATACTGTTACTACAGTTAAGCCTAAGAGAAAGAAAGCGTTATCCTCCTCCCTTCCTGACACTGTTGAATGAAATCCGAGGAGAAGAGTTTCAACAATCAGTGAGGAAGAAAACTATTGCTCCTTCAGCTAAACCGGTTGTTAGGCAGGTGAGGGTGGAAGATGAAGATAAGTCAGAATTGGAAGTTCAGGAGCTGCAGGCTCAAGTCAAAATGCTGCAGTCCCAAGTGTCTGAACTCAGAACCGGTCAGTTAAAAGCCACCTCAAAAGCTCCAAAAGTATTCCACACAGATGAAATGAAACCCATGAAAAACGATGAAATTCAGGCTTTAAGAAAACAAGTGGAGGATGTGCAACATCATCTTAATATGATGACTGTGACACACACAAATCCTCCTCAGACTAAAGGTGCAAGATGGAGACCAGAAAACAAAGCAAATAAAGTGGATAAAGCTCCTCCTCACCTAAGTAGCCTAAGAACTACTCCCACCAACCACGACGAAGAGGATTTCTTCTGTTACAGGTGTGGGGAAGGAGGACATGTTTCCACTCATTGTACACCCCAAGACGACAATGGCAAAGTTATTCAAAAACTGATTCGTTCTCTAAGAAGACAAAAAAGAAATAATGAGACAAACAAACAGAAAAATAAAACCTCAAGCACCCACTGTCCTATCAAAAGGAATGCAGTAGATGCCAAACATACTACCGGCATCCCTAAGGGACTAGTAGGAGAGACCTCCCTCAGTAAAGTAATCATTGAAGGTCAACCAACAGATGCCCTGATGGACAGTGGGTCTAGTGTTACCATAATATTTGAAAGCTGGTACACAGAACATTTGTTTCACTTACCTCTTCATCCTATTTCCAGCTTGGCCCTTTGGGGACTCAGTGAATCCTGCTATCCATACAAGGGCTATAAATCTATGAATGTTGAGTTCTTGGAGGATGGTCTGCACAAGGAGCCCACGACCGTGTTAGCCCTGGTCTGCCCCGACCCTAAGGGTCCAGACCAGGCCCCAGTAATCATGGGAACGAACGCCTGTCGTTTTCATCACCAGCCCAAGACTCCGGATGACCCTGAATGCCATGGACTGGCTCAGTCATGGCGTGTTTCTGTCAGCACACCAGAGACGCTCAAACAGAAACACCACTCAGGCCAGCTGGATGATAGTGTGGGACACATCAAATGGATGGGTCCTGGACCTCTTAAGATTCCCCCTTGTGGGTCAGCCCTGGCTGCCTGTAAAGTCATTGCAAAAGAGTCCTGGGAGCTGGATATGTTGGTGGTGGAGCCTCCTGAGCAGCTCTCTCTCCCAGATGGAGTAATGGTGCCACCATGTGTTCTCTTACCATCTGACATGAATATAAACAACTTCTCGTTGGTGTTCAAAAATGAGTCGATAAAACCCAAGGCCATCCCTAAAGGCACCATTGTGGCATGTATTCATAAAGCCAACGTTGTGACTGAGTTGCACAAAGGCAAAGAGTCAGGCCAAACAATAGATCCTGGATTGTTTGATTTTGGCGACTCCCCAATCCCAAGCGCCTGGAAGGAGAGGCTTGCTCGTAAGCTATCAGAGTAAGCTGGAGTGTTCTCCCTTGAGGAATGGGATGTTGGACTGGCCAGAGGAGACGAACATACCATCCGCCTCAGTGACTCACGACCTTTTGGAGAAAGATCAAGATGTCTTGCCCCTGCGGATATCGATGATGTGCGAAGACACTTGCAAAAACTGCTGGCAGCAGGAATAATAAAGGAGTCACGTAGTCCTTACGCTTCGCCTATTGTGGTTGCTAGAAAAAAAAATGGCTCGATCAGGATGTGTATTGATTACCGCACCCTAAATGTACGAACAATCCCGGATCAATAGACAGTCCCTAGGCTTGATGAGGCCTTGGATAGTATGACAGGAAGCCGTTGGTTTTCTGTATTGGACCTACGAAATGGCTATTACCAGATTGGTATGGCTGACCAAGACAAGGAGAAAACAGCTTTTATCTGCCCCCTAGGGTTCTTCCAATTTGAGCGTATGCCCCAAGGCATTACCGGAGCCCCGGCTACCTTTCAACGGCTGATGGAAAAGGCTGTCGGAGACGTGAACCTCCGGCAATGTTTAGCATATCTGGATGATGTAATAGTGTTCGGCTGGACATTAGAGGAACACGAGGAATGTCTCCTCAAAGTCTTGGACCGATTACAAGAATATGGTCTGGAGGTATCTATTAATAAGTGTCAGTTCTGTCAACCTCAGGTCAAGTATGTCAGCCATATTGTGTCAGCTTCCGGTATTTCTACCGACCCAGAAAAAAATCAAAGCAGTCCTTAACTGGACACAGCCCACGGATCTGAAGAGCCTTCAGTCGTTTTTGGGTTTCTGTGGTTACTACAGAAGGTTCATTGCCAACTACTCATCCATAGTGAGACCCCTGACAGACTTAACCAAAGGTTACCCTCCTGTTAAAAAAAGGACAGAAAGCAGTTACCTCCAGCTCGGCCTACCTAAAAAAATCTGAGCCCTTTGGAGACAGGTGGATTTTGGCCTGTACTGCTGCGTTTAAGAAAATAATACAGTGCCTTACAAATGCGCCAGTCCTGGCATTTGCAGATCCAACTAAGCCCTACATATTGCATGTGGATGCCAGCTTTGATGGGCTAGGGGCTGTGCTCAACCAGGAACATCCAGAAGGCTTGCGTCCAGTAGCCTTTGCCAGTCGAAAGCTGAGAAACTCTGAGAGAAATTATCCGGTCCATCAACTCGAGTTTCTCGCCCTCAAGTGGGCTGTTGTCGATAAGTTTCATGATTACTTGTACGGAGCCAGGTTTACCGTGAGGACCGACAACAACCCACTGACCTATGTCCTTACTACGGCCAAACTAAGTGCTACAGGTCATAGATGGTTGGCTGCACTGTCCACCTATGATTTTGGCATACAGTACCGGCCAGGCAGGGAGAATACTGATGCCGACCTGCTTTCCAGAAAGGCCAAGTCTGACGAGGAGGGGTGGATACCTCCATCTGGAGTAAAAGCCCTATGCCAAACTGTATGTGTCGCTGGGCTCTCTGAAAACATGCGGTGTGTGGATCAACTGGGTGTATCTCCCATCTGTCCTATCTCTCTTGGGGAGAACCCAGTGCAACAGTTCAGTATGACAGACCTACAAAATGAACAAGACTTAGACGAAGCTATTGGAAAGATTAAAAAGACGATAGAATCCGGGAAAGTGTCCTGTAGCTTCCGAACTGATCATCAGGAGTCCATTCTGCTACAAAGAGAAAAGGAAAGGCTGCAGTTAAAGAATGGATTGATGTATAGGAGGACGGTAAGGCCTACAGGGAAGGAAGTGCTCCAATTGGTGCTTCCACCAAAACATCGGCTTCAAGTATTAAAACAGTTGCACGATAACTTTGGGCACCTCGGTATTGAAAAAACAACCGAGTTGGTGCGGGATCGGTTCTATTGGCCAAGAATGGCACACGACATTGAGCATTATGTCAAGACCTGTGGGGTATGCGTGGCTCACAAGACCTTGCCTCGCAAAACGAGTCCCCTACACCAGATCACAAGTCGAGGCCCATTAGACTTGGTCTGTATAGACTTCCTGTCGATTGAGCCAGATTCTCGTGGGGTGGCCAATGTTCTCATTATTACCGACCATTTTACTCGTTATGCTCAGGCCATACCCACCAGCAAACAAAGAGCTACTACAGTTGCTAAAGTCCTGCTAGAGAAGTTTTTTGTGCACTACGGCCTGCCAGGTCGAATCCACTCTGACCAAGGTTGTGATTTCGAGAATTCTCTGATAAAAGAGCTCCTTAATATGCTGGGGATAAAGAAATCCAGAACTACACCCTATCACCCCAAGGGATCCTCAGCCAGATCGCTTTAATCGTACTCTATTGTCTATGTTGGGCACTCTTGATCCAAAGGACAAACAGAAATGGAGTCAGCATGTGGCATCTATGGTTCATGCTTATAACTGTACCGTAATGAGGCAACAGGATATTCACCATACTTCCTGATGTTTGGCCGAGATGCTCGCCTGCCTGTGGATGTGTGTTTTGGTCTGTCTCAAGCTGGAGAAGAAGTCACGAAACATCATCAATATGTGGACAAACTGAGAAAAGAGGTACGTTATGCTTACCAGCTTGCGACCGAGGCTTCCAACAAGAATCATCAGAAAAACAAGCGAGGTTATGATCGCAGGGTACGAGCCCAGAACCTGCAGGAAGGGGATCGAGTTCTTATTAGAGCCTTGGGAATCCCTGGAAAACATAAGTTGAAAGAGAAATGGAATCTGGAAGCTTATGTGGTGGTTGGAAAGCTCCCTAATTTACCTGTTTATCGGGTAAAACCTGAAAGTGGACGAGGGGTAGTAAAGACTCTTCACAAAGACCATCTGTTACCAATAGGGTTTCTGGTGAGGATTCCAGAAATCCCTGAAAGAAGCTGCCCGCCTCGGAGACCTCCCACTAGATCTACTGAGGTACCTAAAGCAAATTATGAGGTGCAGCATTCAGCAGAGGGAGTGAGAGAGGTGAATTCTGAAGATGATGATGACACCATTTGGTATTACTGCAGGGGAGTTGGCCATGATGCCTGGTTAACATGTTCTCCGACTGCACAGTTGTGGTGCCTTGCTAATGACAGTTCTGATGTCCTCTCTGAAAGAGATCCTGATGGACCAACTTTGTCATGCAATGAAGAGGGGAGGGTTTGACCACGGCGCAGCTGTAGAAGAGGTCACCGGTGGGGTTATACTTTCATCAGAGGACCCTGTGGTGGACACAGGGCTGGAGGTGGGAGACGTCCCAACAGCCAGTGTGTCTGATGGTGAGGTTGACTCTACCGGTGTTCCTTCTGCTAGACTGGTTAAGCCTGTCATCCGTTTGAGTTATGACGAGCCTGGAAAGCCCACGGACCAGCCATTGGTCATTGTGCATAGGGGAATGAGGATATACATAACCAGAGATACTAAAGAAGATCCTAATATTGTCTGTCATCAGCCCTGCAATGTTTCAGTTCACAGAGCAGCAAGATGCGGCTTTGAGAGTTTGCCACATACAGAGTTGTCTGATGGGGACATCTAGACATTTAGGACGGGGAGGGTTACCTGGCGAGATGAGTAGTCCAGACCTTATATAAATCCATCCCTGTGGATTGAGGACCTATGATGAGTGGCTTCAGTATCAGGCCTGCAACGGGGGTTTATTGACTATATTGCCGGCTTCTATTTGTTTTATGTTTTTTTTTTGTAGGCCCACTAATTAAACTAGCATTTATTTTCTGTGTATTGAGTTAAGACTTAAGGACTCTTATGTGTTCGGGACTGTTTAAAATGAGTTAATTTGGAAATAGATAAGCATTTAAACGAAAGGAAAGTTCCTATCTATAAATCAGGTGGTTGACAAAGCCTGTGGTATATTTATTTGTATTTTCTTTTGGGGTATTGGAGAGGTTAAGGCAATGCAAACGGATAATACCTGTTCTGATCTGTAATTATTCAGTCAGACATAAGGTGGGTTAGTGACACTATTCAGTATGATGGTACAATACACAAGTTCATATGTGGTCTACTTTAATTTTATTTCTGCAATTTGGTAAATAAATACTTTACTCTTATAAAGCCTTGTTATTTATGGGTCAGACATAGGCAGTTTAACGCGGTTTAATTCTTTACAACAACTCAGTGCCGGGTGGTTCCTGGGAGATGTAGTAAAACCAGTTCTTGGGGTGTGACCTTAAATAAGTAGAACCCAGAGCGCTAAATCTAGCCATAGATACCAGAGAGCGCTACAGATGGTTTTGCAAAAATGAAGGAGAGATTTATTTGTTTTATTCATTATTAATTTTTGAAATTTGTATGTGAGATTATGATATCAGAATCTGACGGAAAGCTTTGCCTTTCTTTCAGACGAATACAATTAGGGAGGTATTTCCACAGATAAGGCAACTTCTCATTTATCTTCTCTGAGAAACCTGTTTTTTTCCGTTTAACAGACATAGTAGTTAGTCGTAGTTAGTCTTGGGTCATAAACCTCAAAGTGAAAGCCAGTGACTTTAACTGACTCACCCTCTAAATGATGCAGATACTCTTAGTGCAGAGCTAATGACACTGAAGCCTAAACAACTGTCTGTAATGAATACTTTGACAATAAGTAATATTGGCATGTGTGTAGGATGAGGAACGGACTGATTGTAAAACTGATGGAGCACTGGCAGTGTTGTTTAATGTGTGTTCAGATGCACTAAACAGATATTGACACATGTCACTGCAGAAGCTGCAGCAATTTGCAAACATTTCCTATCTGTGATCTTTAAGCTTGATGTTTTGCCAAAGATATGGACATAAGTGAATAATTTATAGGTCTGTGTGCTGCTGTGTGGGTGGATATCTACATTACATTGCCTTGCATCACTTTTTTGCCTTTGCAGTACCACAAAACAAACCGTCTGAGTTTGACTCAAACTTACATCTTTTTTTCCCTTTCTTGGAAATACGTTTCCCTTAGAGTGTCCTGAACTGCCTCATTTAAAGCATTTTCTCCTGCTAATTTTTTTTGTTTATCTACCCAGAATCCCACTTGTCTTTGCTTCAGTCCTTACAAAAGATTATAATGATCTTTTGTTGTCTTATTCACAAAAGTTAAAGATTAATTCACAGTCACCAAAACTGTGGCAGTTACTTTGATTAGAATCTTCAGTATGAAACCTGAATCTGCCTTGTATCTCCGCCACCTCAAAAGAAGGTGAAACTACCAGCATCGCTCTGGTCACTCTCCATGTTTCAATATGTCAACTTAAGCTAGCCGTCATCCTGACCACATCCTTGTTAACCCCCTCCGCTCATCCCCACACTTGGCCGTGCCCCTTAGTGTCTCTTGGCACTGCCCACTTTGTTTGTTGTTTTTTTTTTTATTTGTCTGGGGGCAGTGTTATGCTTTTACATCAGGTCTAGTTACATTTTAAAAATAGGCTCCATATCACTGATTAATGGTACAGTTCCTTCCTAATTTTAATAGCCCTTAAACTATTTCCCATCATAACTCTGAAGGAGCTGCAGAAATCCACGGCTCAGGTGTTGACAGAAAAACTATTAAATGTTCACACTGGCTTTCATAGAAGAGTGGCAAGAAGAAAGACAATGTTGAAAGAAAGCCAGAAAGCCAGTGTACAACAAGTAATATAGAGAAAACAGCAAATATGTGGAAAAGGGTATTCTGATCAGATAACACCAAAATAGAAATATTTGGACTGCTTGCAAAATAATGTTACACACATCATGGTGCTGTTTTTTTTTCCCCAGCAGGGATAGGGAAGCTAGGAGGATAGATACAGGGCAATCCTGTAAGCTAGAGGTTGCACAAAACTGAGCACTGCAGTGCAATGTATTAAACAAGGTCAGTTGTTTCACATAGCAAACGTTATTGTTATAAGTCTGATAAAACAAGTCAGACTTTCTCTATGTTGAAGCTATGCAGACGAAGCTGTGGTAACACCTTTTTTGTAGTTTCATAGTTTGTAGTTACATGCACAGACAGTATGACATGAGTTCAAGAGGAGTGTAACATCACAAGGGGCTTTGTACTTCTGCCACTGAAATATTGCATCAGGATTGCAATAAAAGTTCCACTTTAGTTTTATATGGCCTACAAAAACTTTAAGTAAGCCTTTAAGAGAACATTATAATAAAAATTATAAAAGTTAAACGGTTCCTATTTGAGACAAACACTTCAAAAAATGTTAAACAGGCCTAACACTATATTGATAGTGTTAGGTGAAGAGAATAAGGAGGCAGATGAATTAGCAAGAGACAGCATTGGACAAAATTTAATTTGAGCTTGAAAGCAAGAGAAAACATGCAACAATACTGTATTAGCCCTGTAGATTGTGAGGGGTTAAATAGCTGCTGTTCACTTGTTCTTTGGTGTGTTGTTCTTGCTGTGCATGATTCCATTACTGACCTTTTTAAGAATAGATTATGACCAGTTCTACAGCCTTTCAGGCACTGTTTGGCAATCCTGAGCTGCAGCAACATGTAATTAAGTGGCCATTTAAACAGTTGGCAGTTTGTACAAAAAAAAAAAAAAAAAAGTCAATGTTTTTTCCTGTTCAAATACTGTATTGCAACTTCTTTACAAAGTGCAAATAATTTTTAAGACCCTTGCAACACTAATGAAAAATATATTTCATACAACATCAATATGTTAATTGCTTTTGTGTTAACTAGCAAACATGTAGAAGAAACAAATTTCCCCAAACTTCAGATTGGTTAGGTTTGTTTTTTTTAATAAATGTTTTATCTTGAAGTACCTCTTATGCTATGTTGGAGACTTTAAACTTGAGACTCAAGTACATAAACTCAAAAGAAATGGCGTACGCACACACACACACTTAACCTCAGATTTAACTTTTGACCAACCAGTACTGCTTTTCTCCAGGTTTCTACATCCTGTCCTTGTCAGACCATGGCTTTTGCCAAAATAACAGCTTATTATACCCAGGCGATGTCCCAAGATCTTCAAAATACAAGAGGCATACTGTGTGACCTTGCCAGTGTCATAATGGGGTTTTCTTAGACTCTGAGATTACACAACCACGAGGACAAAGACAGCATTTTAACAGTTTATTGGGATACACGGATCAAGACTGGAGCCAGGACTGGAACAGGCGGACAAGCGCGGGATCTTTCTGAAGGAGGAGAACAGAGGCTAATAAACACTCTGGGTGGAATTAGTGACAATGTAAATGAGTTCTTTAGATCCTGACTTATAGGAGTTGAGCTCTTGGAAAGAACGTGGGAAAATAAGTCCTTTTTTCCACAGTGGCTTGAGACTGACTGTCTCTGGCTGTGCACAGTTTTCAGAAGATGAATTGTTTGTTCTTTCGCTTGTGTTTCTTGTCTTCCAGGAAACTCCACTATGGTTGGAGAGTTAATGTTGGAGGGTGGATAGGCAGGTTGATGGGTGGTTCTCTGGTGACTTCTGAGAAGTTGGCTTTGGAGTTAGAAGCAGAGTGGAGGCTCAGGGCTGAGGCGTCGAGGCTGGGGTTTCCAAACTCCTCTGAACGTTTTCTGAAGTGAAAACGGAGTCTAGAGAGATTCCACGACTTCAGCGAAGGTTGATCTGCAAGGGAGGGGGAGAAAAACAAGGAGATCAGAGAAATCTGCTTAGAAGCAGTACTGCAGAGAAGGAGAGGTCTAGCTGTTACCACGCCTCCCTCTATGTTTCCACTCCATAAGTAGCCCAGCTGATTGCTCTCAGATGAGCAACACCTGTGCAGCAGCACCTGCCAGTCACACCCTGCACAGAAAGAACACAGCACTCAAACACAGCCTGCATGCAGCCTGCACACAGCCTGTACACAAACCACCGTGGATATGACAGCCAGTCAATATATATCAAGTATCATCCTATTTTGCTAACTGAGATACTGAGTTACTGAAAGTTTTCAGCAAATTGTGAGAAATCCACAATTACAAATAACCTTAAATATTGTTTTTTAAATGGTAAAATGTGAACCTCTCTTTCTGTTCAATATATTATTCTATTATATGTTATATATATGTTATATATATGTTATATCTATTATATGCGTGTCAACCATGACAGCCCCACAACATCCAGAGATTTTAGGTACTCAGGGCGGATCTCATCCACCCCTGAAGCCCTGCCACCGCAGAGCTTTTTAACCACCTCGGTGACTTCAGCCTGGGTGATGAAAGAGTCCAACCCCGAGTCCCCAGCCTCTGGTTCCACCAGGGAATGCGTTATGGCAGGATTGAGGAGATTCTCAAAGTACTCCTTCCACCGCCCGATAATGTCCTCAGTCGAGGTCAGCAGCCTCCCACCCCCACTGTAAACAGTTTTGGCGAAGCACTGCTTCCCCCTCCCTAGGCGCCAGACGGTTTGCCAGAATCGCTTCGAGGCCAACCAATAGTCCTTCTCCATGGCCTCACCGAACTCCTCCCAGGCCCGAGTTTTTCCCTCTGCCACAGCCCGGGCAGCGGCACGCTTGGCCTCTCGGTACCCGTCAGCCGCCTCAGGAGTCCCACAAGCCAACCACAGCCGATAGGACTCCTTTTTCAGCTTGACAGCGTCCCTTACTGCCGGTGTCCACCACCGGGTTCTGGGATTGCCGCTGAGACAGGCACCGCAGACCTTACGGCCGCAGCTACAGGCAGCAACATCGACAATAGATGCGGAGAACATGGTCCACTCGGACTCTATGGCTCCAACATCCCCCGGAATCTGGTCAAAGCTCTCCCGGAGGTGGGAGTTGAATACATCAGTGGCCGAGGGCTCTGCCAGACGTTCCCAGTAGACCCTCACTATGCGCTTGGGCCTGCCAAGTCTGTCCAGCTTTCTCCTCCTCCAGCGGATCCAACTCACCACCAGGTAGTGATCAGTGGACAGCTCAGCCCCTCTCTTCACCCGAGTGTCCAAAACATGTGGCCGAAGGTCTGATGATACGACAACAAAGTCGATCATTGACTTCCTGCCTAGGGTGTCTTGGTGCCAAGTGCACTGATGGATACCCTTATGTTTGAACATGGTGTTCATTATGGACAATCCGTGACTAGCACAGAAGTCCAATAACAAAGCACCACTCGGATTCAGATCGGGGAGGCCATTCCTCCCGATCACGCCTCTCCAGGTGTCACTGTCGTTTACCAAGTGGGCGTTGAAGTCCCCCAGCAGAATAATGGAGTCCCCGGGAGGGGCACTATCCAGCACCCTCGACGGGGACGCCAAGAAGGCTGGGTACTCCGGACTACTGCTCGGCATGTAGGCCGAAACGACAGTCAGAGACCTGTCCCCAACTCGAAGGCGCAGGGATGCGACCCTCTCATCCACTGGTGTAACCCCAACACGAGACGGCTGAGCTGGGGGCTGAGCTAGGGGTACTCTGGTACTCAATCTCGTTTCTTCTAAAACCCTACCACACCAAAGGGTCTCTTTTTTCCAATTTATCTGAAAAAACAGATCACAAGTTAGAGCAGAGTAAAACTAAAATAAAAGTCCAATTTCTTATTTTCTTTGTTTTTGTCGGCTTTCTGGGTGGAGCGCTCTACACAATACAGAGCAGACAATTAGCTTTGGCTCACTGCATTCCTACTGTTCTGAATATGCAAAGAGCTGGCCTTGATACTTGTAATGGATAAGTCAAATTACGAATATACAATGCAATCCCAATGAAGTCTTAAAAATAAAACTTTAAATTGTAGACCAAAAGTTGCTCTTTTAGTGATCCCTAATGAGTGTGAATGCAAGTATGTCTGTGTGATGAATATCCATGCCAAGCTAAAACACCAGCATCCACCTTGAAGTCCCACCACAGCAGCAGGGCTTTTAAAATGTATGAATATTTTAAGAAATCAGCTCAAGCAACTAATATTCCATTATGCAGGGGTGCCCAATGTCCTTATTTCCCTATTTACGAGCAGGTACGTGCTTAGAGTGGCTGAGGTTGTAGCTTGTATGGAAAACAGAAAAATCAAAAAGACTGGGTCTCTGATTCCATCAGTATTTCTCTTTCTCCGAATTCAGTTATGCTCTTCCTCCCAGCATCATGCATTATAGATCAATATGCAATACAGCCAAGTGCAATTTAAGAATAGCCAGTTATTTTACGACTGTTTTCTGTACACAGACTGAAACCAGGAATCTTCTATAGTAACGCATTAATCCTGTGAGAAAAAAAGATTAGCTTTTGTTTAGAATGTGAATCCAAAAGCTTGAAATCAAAACTGTTATTTTTAAATTGAAATGTAAAAACTTCAAATCAAAAAAAGACAGGTGATAAGACAAGTTGCATTGTCATGTTGTTAAAAATGAGGCTTAAGCAAACAGCAGTTACAGTGGGTTTTTAGGTTTCCTTGGCCAGAGCTTGCATGTCACAGAGATCGGCTTGGAACTGTCTCAGTGGTCTGGTGACAAAAACTCTGTTTCTCGGGAACTTTATTCTTGCAGGTTTATGTAGAGTATAGGTATCTTCTCCCAATAAAAAATCTTAAGCTTTTTCAACAGTTACTTCCTGGATTTGATGGGTTGTAATATACATCCTTCATCAACCTTCTTACAGCCATCCCAGTCCTTTTTCCCCAACTCTGATGACTATTTTTTAAAAAAATAAAAAAAAAAACAGCTGGAGGGTATATTTAAATATTTTTTTTTTAATTTTTACCCCGTATTTAATAGAGAAACAGAAAAAAACACATTCAGAGAATAAAGATTAATTCAAACATTGCAATCTTTTAAAACAAAAAACAAAACAGTTAAATATGTATACCAGTAGAAAGCCGAGAGAGATACAAAAAGAAAAAAACAAGTCATCAAAACATCTGAGATCGGATCGTAGCACTCTGAAACAGAGTTAAGCTGCTTGAGACAGTCATTACCGCTCATCTTATCGTACATATTTGTAATTTGGTAATACTCCTCCTCCAATATCTCCAGGCACTGATGCTGTCGTTGGCTCGGGTGGCTCTTTTTATGCACCCGAAAGGGGTTTTTCCTTTGAGATAGCCCCCAAACAGGTTATGTTTAAATTTTAAATGAAGTATCGCTTTTTTTCACCCTATTGATGAGAGGGGGTTGAGATCCAGCCGTCAATTTTTATCACCCTGTTTTACTCTCCTCCTCCTCCGGTGAAGGGTGAGGGGTAGGTATGGGGTCTAGATTTTTGTGGAGAGGGTGAGTAGCTGATGGTTGCCTAGTCCCACGATCACCCTCTTGTCTTCAGGTTGGAAAATCTGTGTGTACAGACTCAGCCCGCATAGCGGTGAATAGAGGTGGGGGAGAAGGCGGATGATACGATCCGAGGTTGTATCCTGTTGGGGGTGCCTGGACTGAAGAGGGATTCAGAGAGCTGCGACGATGAGGTGGCTTGTGAGTAGAGGTTTTGGGAGAAGGTGGATGTATATGCCCCGGGTTTGTTGAAGCTTTCATCATGCTCAGGAGAGAAGAGGGTCTCTTCTTGCGGGGGTTGTAGAGTTCCCCCAGTATGGGGGTTTTCCCCGTATATGCTCAAGGTCTGCTACCCGCCGTTTTTAAAGAAAGTTCTGTGAGCTCGCAGTTAGACCCTGATATATAGCCCAGGAAAGGGGGGAGGGTCCTCAAAAAAAGGGGGGGGTCCTCAAAAGAGGGGGGGCTTTAAAAACCACAACAGGGAACCTGTCAGCATTTTTTTTCATTGACCAAAACATCAGTCCAGCACGGTGAGTTTCGGAAAAGGTTTGGGAAAAGGCCCTGTCCAAATTTTCATTCATCTTCTCAGCCCAAGCATCACACAGTAGAGCCAGCACTGTCTTGAATACACCGCAGTTCTGATTGAATGCCTCCAACACAAAACAGACCTGAGGGGATCGTCTGGTTGTTCTTGACTTTGCTTGCCTGAAAAGACGATCGGCCCATTTGCTGTTTTTTTTTCAAACCCCCCACACTGCACAAAAAGAGAGGTTTCTCTCGCAGCTATTAAAACATTGGAAGGATGAGGACAATTTCTTTCCTGTTTGCTGGTCCAGGAGAGCTTTCATCTTTCCCTCCCCCCGTACACTGAAATGATTCAGGTTTATCGTTTTAAAGGTGTGGGATTGCCAGCCGTAACACAGCCCAGTCGTTGTGGGTGAGACTACACAGAGCCAATGATCCATTAAAATACCTTGTCTTGAAACAATTGATACAGGCAGAGCTCTCCTATTTTCGTACATGAAAAAAATACCCCCCCTACCACTCAGGGGCCATATGGTTCCCAAAGACCACTCTTCCTGGGGAGTGTCGAACGGAGGCCTTTGTACCTTGCATAGGTAATTGTTTTGATTTCTTCGGGGCATCCAATTCACGGGGCCCTATTTTCCGTAGGAACGGTTTTACTGGGGTTTTACACAGAAAAAAGACGTACGTCGTAGCGGACCTGAGGCCGTTTTTATCCATTGTTTTGGTGAAGGTTTTTTTCATCATCTGCAGAGTATGTTACGGAAGGAAATTCCATAGGTATCTCAGGGTAGGAAAAAGTGGATGTAGATGGTTGCTCAATCATCTCGGCACGTCTTTCTTTTTTTCCCCCCTTTTGATGAAAAATCTCTTAACTCTAACCCCTGTTTCAACGAGTGTTCTTTTCCAGCGAATGTTGCAGGTAAAATTGGCAGCGTTTTCTGCTAGTATTTAAAAAAAAACACTGAAGCATGCCCCCTCTGTTTTTTTGATTCGTTGATTCTAGATTCGCCCCCTAATGACGACAAAAAACGATCAGCGTGCATGGGTTTCACCCCTTGGGGCCATACCCCCCCGGGGACACCTCAGCAAAGCCGCAGACCGCGTTAAATTTCAAAAAACAGTGGATTGGGAAATTGTCAGAGACAATGCTCAAGACTTTGGGCCAGGAAGGAGCAAAACAGTCCTCTTAAATTACTTTGACTACAGTCGGTGCGAAGATTTTTGTCTGAGATTTAAATTCAAAAGAAAACAGCTGCGGATTTTCCGCCTTAATTCGATAAAAAAAGTGACATGTCTGAGGACTTTATAAATTTTATTTTTTTATTTTTTCAGTTTCCTTTTTGACGTTTAACATAGACCACACTTACAGGATACAACCTTTTGGCTCCCATGTGGGGTGAGGGAAAACCGTTTTCTTAAAAACCTCTATAACTATTGCTCCCAAAAATAAAAAAAAAGAAAAGCTTAAGGTAACTAAAAATTATCATCCATTTTTACCAAAAAGGGGTCTCTCATGATTCCCCAAAAAAAGTCTTTTAGCTGTAGAAACCTTTCTAATTTTGGGAAAAACATACTGAGGGACTCATTAAAAAATTTTTGATAATTCCATGTTTTTGGGTTTATTTTAACCAAATTTTTTTTGTTCATTTGTTTCTCTGCTTTTTAGATCACCCTCTAAAAAGTTGGGGTGCAGATTAGTTTACTCAAACATTTGAGCAGAGGAAAAAAAGGTTCTGTTCTACTTTATGTCTTGCTGTTTTGTAGATGAAAAAAACATCCATCTAAAAAACCCCCTGCTTTAAAACAAAATAAATTTTTTACAATTCCCTGTAAATTTCCCTTTTTTTTATCGGAATTTTGTGTGAGGGTTGCCTGCTTCCCCTGACTGACTTTAAAGTGGGAAACTATATTTTTTTTTTTTTAAGTAAAAACATCAAAAAAAACCCTAAAATTTTAGACAATTCGCTCCTTGTGATGACAAAACCCGGGTTTAATGAAATTTAGTCCCCCGGGCCCAGAAGCCCTTTGCCGCCAGAAGCCTTTCCCTTTAGGATGTCCCGCCCCCGGGGAAGCCCCCGAAACCTGGAATTTCCCCGCCCACCTGTAAAAATTTTCCCCAAAACCTCGTTTAGATTGAAGGATTTTACATTTAGTCTCTTAAGGGGGCTCCCTTTGATAATTGCGAACTTTTTGGGGGAAAACCTTTTCTCATCCAGAGAAAACAGCACCCACCCCACTTTGGATGGAGAAAACTCTTCTTTCTGGGAATCTGGGCCGAATGTTTTAGTTTCCCCAAAAACTCTGACAACCCATTTTTTCAGACCAGGAAGCAAAGGGTCTTATTTTAACACCTCTCTCTGCAGCTTCTGACTGCTACCCACCATTACCCTATTGGGAAACACCCCCACGACCAAAAAGTTTAAAAAAAATAATCAAAAAAGGAGGAGGAGGAAATCAGGGGAAAATCTCATAAAAATAAACAACTCAAAACTGAAAAAAAATTTTTAGAAAAATTCAATTACTGAACAAAAAGTTTTTCCCTTTTTTAAAGATTTTGGGCTATTTTAATTACCTGTTTTCCCTGAAAATCAGATATTTTTTTTTTGCCTCACAGAAACCTGATTGCAGCAAGAGGATTTAATGTGTCAATGAGTCAAATTCTACTAATTATTTTAAATTTTCAGATACTTTTCAAAATACTGGGTGAAGAGGGAGAGTAGCAAACCCCTTTCAGTCTGAATTTTATTGATTTAGTCCCAGACCAAATTACTAGCTACAAAACCCCTTTTTGAATATTTTAAATCCTTAGTTTTTTTTCCCCCTTTCAAACTGGGAAAGCACTAAAAAACCACTTCTGTTTTGGGTTTTCCTTACTCCCCAATTTTTTTAATCAGTTTTCCAGACTTTTTAACTGATTTAGTGTTAAAAACAGATAAAGGGTTATTATAAATGGGGGATTTTTAAAAAAATTTATGTTTTTACACTGACCAAAAATGGGAGGGCCCCAAAATAGGGCCCTTTAAAGCTATCTTAACCCCAATTGGCTTTGCTTAAAACATTAGCAAAATCTACCCCCTTTGTCTTCATTTTTCTGGACTTGTACTGCATATGGCATTGAGTGTAAAGACATAAAATTTTTCCTCATAAACCTGAAACCCTTTTGACCCATTTTTTAATAACCTTTGAGTTTTTAAATTTAAAATGAGTATCCCCCACCTGAAAGAAAATTTTCCCTTATAGTAATCATTATCAGAAAAATGCATAAAAAACCTTTAAAAAATTTTGTTTCCCCTTTTTTAAATTTCCCCATTATCACAGAAAAAACCGGGATGGCAATATTTTGGTTTTTTTTGCTTCACAAAATTTATTCCTTTTTCTTTTTTTCCTAGGGGGTTTAAAATTTCCCCTCAACTTGCCGGGTTTGGCAAAAAGGACAAATGTAGCCCCCCTTGAAAAAAAATGTAATTTTAAAATTTTTAGGAGGCTGGCTCCCTGGGGTTTAAATTTAGAGCTGCTACTTTAAAGGGACAATGTTAGAAAAATTTGGGGAGAAAAAAGGCCCTACTTTGTCCCCGGAAAAATAGGTTTTCTGTTGTGTAAAAAGAACTTTGCCAAGCTAGAAAAAGCTTATTTTTGGGAAACATTAATAGAAGAGAACCAGAATAATCCTAGTTTTTTCTTTAGGGAAATCCCTACTCGTCCCCTCTTCCACTTTATCCGGGACCGGGTCGCGGGGGCAGCAGACTCAGCGGGAGACACCCAGAGGTCCCTCTCCCCACACACCTCCTCCAGCTCCTCCGGGGGGAGCCCAAGGCGTTCCCAGGCCAGCCGAGAGACATAGTCCCTCCAGCGTGTCCTGGGCTGTCCTCTGGGCCTTCTCACGGTGGGACGTGCCTGGAACACCTCCCAAGGAAGGCGTCCAGGAGGCATCCGGTATAGATGCCCGAGCCACCTCAACTGGCTCCTCTCGATGTGGAGGAGCAGCGGCTCTACTCTGAGCGCCTCTTAAATGGCCGAGCTCCTCACCCTATCTCTAAGGGAGTGCCCGGCCACCCTACGGAGGAAGCTCATTTCAGCCTCTTGTATCCGGGATCTCGTTCTTTCGGTCATGACCCAAAGTTCATGACCATAGGTGAGGGTAGGAAAGTGGGGACCCGCCCGGGTAAATCGAGAGCTTCGCTTTTTTCGGCTCAGCTCTCTCTTCACCACAACGGACCGGCACAGTGCCCTCATTACTGCGGCAGTCGCACCGATCGTCCCGTCGATCTCCCGCTCCATTTTTTCCCTCCCCTCGTGAACAAGACCCCAAGATACTTGAACTCCTCCACTTGAGGCAGGAACTCCCATCCAACCTGAAGAGGACAAGCCACCCTTTTCCGGTCGAGTACCATGGCCTCTGACTTGGAGGAGCTGATTTTCATCCCAGCCGCTTCACACTCGGCTGCAAACCGCCCTAGCGCATGCTGTAGGTCTTGGCTAGAGGGGGCCAGCAGGACCACGTCATCTGCAAAAAGAAGAGATGAAATCCACTGGTCCCCAAACCAGACCCCCTCCGGCCCTTGGCTGCATCTAGAAATCCGGTCCATAAAAGTTATGAACAAGACCGGTGATAAAGGGCAGCCCTGCCGGAGTCCAACATGCACCGGGAACAGGTCCGACTTAGTGCCGGCAATGCGGAACAAACTCCTGCTCCGCTCGTACAGGGACCGGATGGCCCCTAATAAAGGGCCCCCGATTCTATACTCCTGGAGCAACCCCCACAAGGCATCACGAGGGACACAGTCGAATGCTTTCTCCAGGTCCACAAAACACATGTGAACCGGTTGGGCAAACTCCCATGAACCCTCGAGTACCCTATAGAGCTGGTCCAGTGTTCCACGGCGGGACGAAAACCACACTGCTCCTCTTGAAGCCGAGGTTCGACTATCGGCCGGACTCTCCTCTCCAATACCCTGGCGTAGGGCTTACCAGGGAGGCTGAGGAGTGTGATCCCCCTGTAGTTGGAACACACCCTCCGGTCCCCTTCTTATGAAGGGGGACCACCACCCCAGTCTGCCAGACCAGAGGCACTGTCCCCGACCGCCACGCAATGTTGAAGAGCCGTGTCAACCATGACAGCCCCACAACATATGGAGATTTGAGGTACTCAGGGCGGATCTCATCCACCCCCGAAGCCTTGCCACCACGGAGCTTTTTAACCACCTCGGTGACTTCAGTCTGGGTGATGAAAGAGTTCAACCCCGAGTCCCCAGCCTCTGTTTCCACCAGTGAATGCGTGATGGCAGGATTGAGGAGATCCTCGAAGTACTCCTTCCACCGCCCGATAATGTCCCCAGTCGAGGTCAGCAGCCTCCCACCCCCACTATAAACAGTGTTGGCGAAGCACTGCTTCTCCCTCCTGAGGCGCCGGACGGTTTGCCAGAATCGCTCCAAGGCCAACCGGTAGTCCTTCTCCATGGCCTGACTGAACTCCTCCCAGGCCCGAGTTTTTGCCTCTGCCAAAGCTGGGCCGCAGCACGCTTGGCCTCACGGTACCCGTCAGTCACCTCAGGAGTCCCACAAGCCAACCACAGCCGATAGGACTCCTTCTTCAACATGACAGCATCCCTTACTGCTGGTGTCCTCCACCGGGTTCTGGGATTGCCGCCACGACAGGCACCGCAGACCATACAACCGCAGCTACGGGCAGCAGCCTCGACAATAGATGCGGAGAACATGGTCCACTGGGACTCTATGTCTCCAACATCCCCCGGAATCTGGCCGAAGCTCTCCCGGAGGTGGGAGTTGAATACATCAGTGGCCGAGGGCTCCACCAGGCGTTCCCAGCAGACCCTCACTATGCGCTTGGGCCTGCCAAGTCTGTCCGGCTTTCTCCTCCTCCAGCGGATCCAACTCACCACCAGGTAGTGATCAGTGGACAGCTCAGCCCCTCTCTTCACCCGAGTGTCCCAAAACGTGCGGCCGAAGGTCTGATGATACGACAACAAAGTCGATCATTGACCTCCTGCTTAGGGTGTCCTGGTGCCAAGTGCACTGATGGACACCCTTATGCTTGAACATAGTGTTCATTATGGACAATCCGTGACTAGCGCAGAAGTCCAATAACAAAACACCACTTGGATTCGGATCGGGGAGGCCATTCCTGCCGATCACGCCTCTCCAGGTGTCACTGTCATTTCCCACGTGGGCGTTGAAGTCCCCCAGCAGAATAATGGAGCACCTATCCAGGGGCACTATCCAGCACCTCCCTGTCGGAGGTGCTGGATAGTACCCCTCCTGGGGACTCCATTATTCTGCTGGGGGTTTCTCTTTAGTTCAGTTCCTAAACTTACACAGAGTCATAGCTCTGTTGAGCCATCCATTCCCTTAGCTCTCAGCAGTCATGACATTATGGGATTCTTTTTAAATAAAATTGATTCTATTAAAAACAAAATCATTGGCATACTTCCGAAGATGATCTTCATCCTCAGCAAGTGAGACAACATTGGAAGTAACTGTAGAACCTGATCTGTGTTTGGACTGTTTTGATCCTGTGGAGCTTCCTGAGTTATCAAAAATATTAGCTTCATCTAAACCTTCAACTTGTATGTTAGACCCAATCCCAACCAAACTATTTAAGGAACTGTTCCCTCTGATTACCAGCCCCATTTTAGATATGATTAATCTAACCTTAGTAAATGGATATGAACCACGGGCTTTTAAGGTAGCTGTAATTAAACCTTTACTTAAGAAACATTCGCTTGATCAAGATGACTTAATAAATTACAGACCTATATCCAGTCTTCCATTGTTATTGTTATTGTTCAGTACTTGGGGCAATTCTCTTCACTATATATACCTTCCAATAGGTAAAATTATCAGGGACTCAGCAAGGGATACATTTTCACTGTTATGCTGATGATACTCAGCTTTACTTTAATCCTGATGAGCCCAACCAGTTAGATAGACTACAAGCATGTCTTGAAGACATAAATAGTTGGATGACTTTAAATTTTCTGCTTCTAAATTCAGACAAGACAGAAGTTGTCATCTTTGGACCGGAGTCTTTGATAAAGAAACTCCTTAGTCAGTCACTTAACCTGGATAGCATTTAATTGACCTCTGGTAATAAAGTAAAAAACCTTGGTGTTATTTTTGACCAGGACATGTCATTTAAATCCCATATTAAACAGGTTTCTAGGATGTCCTTCTTTCAACTCTGGAACATTGCCAAAATTGGAAATATCCTATCCAGGAGTGACGGTGAAAAACTAGTCCATGCATTTGTTACTTCAAGGCTGGACTATTGTAATTCATTACTATCAGGATGTCCACAAAATGTAGTTAAAAGCCTTCAGCTGATCCAAAATGTTGCAGCAAGAGTTGAAGAGATGAAAATAAAAAGAGAGATCATATTTCTCCTATTTTAGCTTCCATTCATTGGCTCCCTGTTAAATCCAGAATAGAATTTAAAATTCTCATCCTCACATATAAAGCCCTTAACCATTAAGCTCCATCATACATCAGAGATCTGATTGTTCCATGTATTCCTAACAGAGCACTTTGTTCCCAGGTGGCAGGTTTACTGGTGGTGCCTAGAGTCTCTAGAGGTAGAATGGGAGGCAGATCCTTTAGTTATCAGGCTCCTCTCCTGTGGAACCAGGTACCAGTTTTAGTCCATGAGGCAGACACCCTGTCTACTTTTAAGGCTGGGCTTTCCTTTTTGATAAAGTTTATAGTTAGAGCGGCTTAGGTTATCCTGGGCCATCTCTGTAGTTATGCTGCTATAGGCTTAGGCTGCTGGACGACATAATGACCACTTTCACTCTCTTTGCTACATTCTCATACTACTCTCCAATTTTGCATTATTTGCTGTTATTTCAGCTTTTAACTTTGTTCTCTCTTTTCTCTTCCTAGAAGCTACACCTGGCCTGACTCTGTCTATCTGTGACAGCTTCCTGGAGGCGGGCATCGTCCAAGCTTCTGCTGCCAACAACCTAATGCTCACCTTCTACCGATGATACACTTGGCCCTGTCTTTAAGTGTTTAACCCTATTTTTCTCCCAGACATAGCTACTGACTGAGCTTTTACTGTGACTAACTGTATGTGCTCTCTTTCATACTCTAAACTTGAAAACTGGCTCAGAGTTTATCTGTTTTGTCTTTCTAGATGAAGCCACTAAAGGAGCTACATCCATTAACATTTACTTTTCCTTCCCATAGAAAGTACTCGGTGCTTCTGTGTTCTTTTTTTGTCTCTGCTCTGTTCTCTCAAGCCCCCAATCGATCGTGGCAGATGGCCGCTCACACTGAGTCTGGTTCTGCTGGAGGTTTCTTCCTGTTAAAAGGGAGTTTTTTGCTCTCCACTGTCACTACATGCATGCTCAGTATGTGGGATTGTTGCAAAGTCAACGCCAGTGACTGTCCACTGTCGCTACATGGTCATCCAGGAGGAGTGACTGCTACAAGTCACTGACTCGATGCATATGCTGGGTTTCCCTAGATAGAAAGACTTTTTAACCAATTTGAATAAATAACTGAATCTGACTGCACTGTTCGATAGTTAGGATTAATTGGAATCCATGTATCTGACTTGAAATCTGTATGATTAGATTGAATTGACTTTGTGAAGTGCCTTTAGATGACATGTGTTGTGTATATAAATAAAACTGAATTGAATTGAATTCAATATTTCACAGATTTTGAATGTGGTTAAGGTCTGGCCGGTTCAACCCCAGAGATACCATGATCATTAACCCGAGTATGGGTATTTTCATCGGTGTAAACAGGTACCAAGTCTTGCTGGAAAATTACATTTTTTATAAAGATTGCATAAAGCATAACATATCCTGGTTTACAGCTGCAGTGACTTTGCACTTGATTACCCACAGTGGACCAACACCAGCAGATAACACAGCTTTCCAAATCATCACTGACTGTGGAAACTCCACACTCAAACTACTTGGATTGTGTACCTCTCCAGTCTTCTCCCAGACTCTAGGACCTTGATATGCAAATGAAATGCAAAATGTTGTTTTTATCTGAAAAGACGAATTTGGGCCACAGAGGTAAAGTCCACTCTTTTTTTCTCTATTGGCAAGTTAAAATGCTTCTGACGTTGTCTCTGTTTCAGGAGTGGCTCAACAAAAGGAATATAACAGATGTACCCTGTGTGTGCTGAATACATCTGTTTGGTGGCTCTTGAAACATTTGCGGTCTAGGGCTTGTGAATGTCCCCCAAACTATTGAATGGGTTTTGCTTGGCAGTCCTTTCAAGGCTGTGGTTATCCTTGTTTCACAAGCAACAGGCATAACTTTAGCGGCCCTGGTTGTAGGTGTCAATGACTGGAGAGCGGTCCAGTCACTTCCCCATGTTTCTGTTTTCCATGGCCATAACATATTTTTTTCTGTATTGAAGTCCCTGTTTATTGGTCTTTTGTAGTATTCTACTTTTCCTCAAAACTGAATTGTGGATTTTTATTAGCTGTAAGCCAAAATCATCAAATTTATCAGAAATAAATGCTTGAACTATATTGGTCTAAAAAAATCTATATAATAGAGATTAGTTTCTTGAACAGAATTACTGAAAAAAATTAGCCTTTCAATGATATTCCAATTTATCAAGATAGACCTGTAATCAGTCCAAATGTGTTCAGTTTAATTTCATTTCAGTATAGTAGAAATACAATTCAGTCAGATAGAATCACGTTTAGATTCAAATCTGGTTACATCTGGTCAGTTTCAATTCATCTATAATATAATGGGTTCAAAAAAATAAAGCAGGTTGCTTTTATTCAGAAAGGTCCGCATAGCTTCAAGCACCAGAAAAATCTTGATTTGAAGTGATAGTACTAACACCATTCATGAGTCCCCTGAGTTAAGCTATATATACCTACCTTTCTTTCCAAAATTTGGACAGCAAACATGACAAAATGCAAACATAAAAATGACCTATCTATAAGTTTTCAGTTCAGTTTAATGAACCTTTGTTATTGCATCATCTCTTTCTACCATCTCACATGTTCTGCATGGTCTTCCATCCAAGGCAAAACATCTGACTTTCCTCACCAACTTGTTTCGGTTCAGTTGTTGTACTTGAGGGGTGATTTACACATGTCTTCTGTTTCCCTTGACCTTGCTAAGGTTTTTTTAAACTCTTCACAAAGTCTCTCCATTGATTTCTGGTCTCTGTGCCACATTATATTCAGTTAGATTTATGCCATTTCACTCTGCTCACAGTAATTCACCTAATCTTGCCATTTTTGCACCTGCGTTAAGGTTTTTTACACTCAGTGAAGAATGCAAATGTCGAGATCATATTGACTACATATTGTGTGGACTCTCCCTTACCAGTAATGCCAGCACCTAACAGAACACAGTTTGCTTTTCTACAAATTATCATCATGTAGAATTGCATTTATCCATCTCCACCCCATCATTGGTTTAATTAATGCTTGTGAGGACCACTCAAAGATGTACTACATGATAGGCTGTGGTCTTGGTTTAACCTTAAAAAATCATTTTAAACAGATGAGAAGAAGTCACAGACCAGATTCAGAGGAAATGTAGACCACAGTATGGTATATGAAATAAATTGGAGTTTAATGCAAATGACCTAAAGGTGTTTTAAAGTCAGAATAGGTCATTCATATGCAGTTCATACACACCAAAACTCTACCATGAATCGCTGGAAAACACACTTACAACATGGCATAATCGTTGCGGGTCCTTTGTGGATGGGGGTAATGATGGGGCTATTGCTGCTATTAGCATTGTGTACTTTCTCTGTTTTTCACTCCAGGTGAAAATACTCCCGGCCAAGTTATTGTGTGGTTAGCTGTGTCTCTTTCTCAGTGTGTCAGAGTATTTTCTTTTGAAATGGACCCACATGCAGACAGGCAGGAGCAGATAGGTGAAATAAAAAGGTTTACTACAAAATAAAAAGAAAACTTACAGGCAGGCACGAGGGGGGCAGAACATGGAACCAAGGCTATGGAGTACTAACAGCCTCAGACAGACCTGACATGGGTGACAATAATATAATGATCCAGCAAGGAATGAACAGAGCAGTATATATACAGGTGAAACTAGGAGACTGATTGGCAAAGTGCAGGTGGACCAAATTAAGCTGATTGCATTGGATACCTGCTCATGTAGGCCTTGAGGGAAATGAAGAGGCTGATACACTAGCAAAACAGGCCCTTAAGTTGGATGACATTAACAATAACATCCCACTGAGCAAAAAAATACAGGTTTATTTAACCACGTTTAGTTTATTATAATAAATAGACAAGTTCCTTCTGACTATCTTTGATGTCCACACTCCAATTTGATAGATGGCGGAAATGCACCTTAAAACTGCCAGATAAACTCTAAAAGAAGAAGAAGCTGACTGCAAGCTGACTGTGGCAGGGAGTGGAAACAAGATCATGAATGGGCTGTACAGAGAACCAGTAAAATAATCTAACCAAAGGGATTTCTTACAGAACATAAACTAAAATGCATGACAAATAGAACACAAGAAAATAAATAAGGAACTAAAGTGCCACCTAGAAAACACACACAAAAATCAGAACAAAAAACTTAGCTTAAAGTAAAGTAACCAAAGCACCAAATGGAAAACAATCATGAACAAGATCCAAAACAAAACTCAAATACCCTCAGATCATGACCCTCAGATTTTCTGGAGTATTTTTTTCTTTCTTCATAAACAGAACAAGTATGAAACTAAACCTAATGAACTAAAGCACAACCTGGAAAATAAACTGTCATGATTGAGGCAGGACACAAAACAAAACTCAACACCCGCAAATCGTGACAGTGGCAATATTTTTAGGAATACTTTTTAAATTAAGTTCCTCCTCCTTAAAACTTTATTCTTGTAGTGTTTGATAAAACATTTAGCAGTGAGAATGTGTCTTACACACAAATAATCTTTTGCAGTACATGAAATGGCAGCTTTTTCGTGGACCTGATGTAACAACTAACTCACTAACGCTATTTACAACTGAAAATGACTTTTGATTGTTTTTTTCAGATTCTGCATTTCTCTCCTCTCTGTCTTCATTTCTGATTGTCTTTCGAAGAACAGACTTTTCACCTCGTCTAAGCAACTTAACATCCTCAAACGTAAGGGATTTCCTTTCATTTGACTTAATTCTTCTCTTCTTTCCACCTGTGATTGATATAGCATAAGCTGCATTTGTGTTTTTTGTTTTCCACAGCCCTGTTTGTGACGTTTCATTAGTCAGTGTTCATTGAAAACTTATTTCCACTCAGTTTCTCATTCTCACAGCTGAGTGTCTCAATTTTTGTTCTCCTCCTTGATGATTCATTTGTCAAGATGTTTTTTGCCTTTTTACTTTAACAGTAAAGACCAAATCGCTAAAAGTGTTCTGAAGTGTCTCTTTATTGTTGCACACTGTAGGATTATGGTAAACATTTGGTAAAAAGAACTTTTAGAGAAATACCTATTAAATACTTCAAAATGTCTTTTTCAGGGTAAAGGGTAATTCTAACATAACTGTCTGATGCATGTTTGCCTTCTCCCAGCGAATGAAAGAAAGAAACAGGCCAGGTTGCAAAGAGTGGGAGAAAGAGAGCAATGTTGAAAATGAGAGAAGGAGGAGAAGTGGAATCGATATCAAATCTGAACAGAAGGCTAGTCTGTTCCTCCTGTAAAAGAACAACATTGTCTGTGATGTTACACACACAGCAGCTATCGAGAAGACCTTTGAGTGTGTGTATGTGTCCGTTTAGTGTTGCATTGCACCTGATGGGAGGACCAGCTGGTCATCCTGATGTGTGGGAGTATGCGAGCAGATGGACACAATTTGCATAGATTTCAAAGAGAGACTTTTAAATGTATGGTGGACACAGTTCAGGTTCTTTTGTTTCTGAGGACAACGGCCTATCAAACTATTATCAGTTTTTCAGCAGATTTTGTAAAAAAATATTAGAAATCCAGAGAATTTAATGAGGTGACATATTGGTATGGGCTAGTAACTGGTACTAATCTATACGAAGGTTGTAAAAACGTGGTGTTTCAAAACTCCACAAATGTTCGGTGAGTTTCATCAGCCCATGGAATAATTTCTCAAAGGTTGTGGGGATCATCCCTTTTTTTGGCACATGCATAACTAGCCTTTGTGTTCATTTTTGTCAGCAGTGGTTTTTGCCTTGGAGGTCTCCCATTGATGCCATTTGTTGGTAATTTTGGTAGACTGACCACTCCTAGGAGGTTTTCCAACTGTTTCCATTTGTTGATAAGGAGGGGAAATTATTTATTATATAGGGCCAGGTTGGTTTGCGTTGTTTTTTTTTTTCTCTTAATAAATGAAATCTTCACTTGAAAACACCTTTTTAATTAAAAAACATTGAACCTGTGATAAGGCGATTACCATGAGAATCCTATTCTGCCCATGTCCTTCTCACTATCATAAAAAAGGATAGGAAAAATTGGCAACTCTTTAAAACCTCCTGCACATTCTACATTCTGCCTGTTTTTGTATGATTTAATATGTAACATGTTTGGATTTGGTGTTGTGAATTTTACCTTCATGTCACTTGGTTGTGAATATTTTCAGTGTTAAGAGTCCTCATGAAAAGCCGCAGAAAAAATGAGAGTCTATCTTCTCCAGTTAAATGGGATTCACTGTACATTTTATACATACTCCCACTGCATCATACAAATTACAACCCTATCAGCCACATGCTATGATTTGACACCGTACTTTGCAAAAAAATAAACTTACCAGGAACCTGAATAATGCATACTGTTTATTCACAATACTAAGCACACATAGATAATAAATAAAACATTTAGTTTCAAGTTTCAATAATCACATGGAAATAATATTTAGCATGGCCCGATAATTGGAATCCAAGAATCAAATACTAGTATATACAGTTGTAAAACTAAAACAAAGTCAAATGCAAATACACAGATTGCAAGTTAATACATGAATTTCTATCTAGCTTGCTGGGGAAAGAAAAAGTACAAAACATTTGTCTTTTGTATCTATTTAGCTCAGTGTTTCTCTCTGAAGCATACAGCTGAGAATAACTGCAGGGCTTCCTTGTCTACTTTCAAACCATTGTTTGTTCTCGCTATAATAACTCATTAAACCTGATCAGACGCAGTCCAACTATCTTTTTCACTGTATGTTTTTCCTCTTCCCCTTCTTGTTCTCACTGGCACACTTAGACACTAACAAATATGCAAAGATCAACTCCCCTCGCCACCCCCAAAAACAAATGCACACATGCATTTGTTTGCTCTCCCTATTCATAATTCATAGATTCTGATCAGATAGAATGTTTCATAAGGTTTACGGTCTGGGTTTGCCCTCACAGGGAGGGACACGACAAAAATAAACAGTCATAAATATATACATGCTAATACCCAACGGATCGTGTAGGAGGAAAAGTTATTGTAATGATACCATCAAAGAATGAGACACTGAGTTAAAAGAGGAAAAGGTAGCCACAATAATATGCTGCTAAAGGTCTTCAATAGTGCATTTTCTCAGAGTGATTTCCAAGAAATCAATAAAAAGAATGAAGATAGTCTTTTGATTGCTGCACTAAAGGATTAAAAGTATTGTGTTGACTGTTCTGCAATTTAAAAATTTGCATAAAATATTAAAGGGTGTGATTAGGTTTAAACAATATTTATATAGCAAGTAGAGCTATGTTAAGAAATTTAAAATTATTTTTAAAACACAAACATTGACAGTCATCCTCAGTAGTTTAGGGAATGGTTACAAAGAAAGGACAAAGCCAAATATAAAGAGGAAATTTAAATCTGGACCCTTTTTACAGGACTTCTTAGTAAAATCCTGGCAAGTATCACAACTGTGGTAAATGCTTCCACAGTATGTACCCAGTCTTTTACATTTCAAAAAACATGTTTTAATCTATCCTCATATGTTAATGATGTTTGGATTTTCATTTTCCACACTTTATGAAGATGTGATGTTTTCCTGGGAACTAGTGTTTCTTGGTATTTCTCTCTTCTTTAAAGTTGCTGTATTAATGTTTCTTTTCTCGCCACGTACAACGATCATGCATACCATTGTGACTACTAATGTTCTAAATTAATAAATGATTTTCTCTTCACCTTGGCAGCTGTTAATTTCCTCAAAGTTGATGTGTGACAAGCAGAAAAAATGGTAAGTGTAAGGATTTTAGGAAGTCTGACAAGGGCCAAATTGTGATGGCTCAATGACTCAGTCAGATCATCTTCAGCACTACCAGTCTTTTGGGTTGTTTCCAGTATTTAGTGAATATCTCTCTTAGCTGTTTTTTTTGTGTGTGTTTCTGTTAAGATGAAAAATGTAGGATTCAAAGTGTTTTACTGCCTCAGGAAGGGGTGCTTTTTCAGTGATGCCACCATCTTGTTTTATTATTATGCTTTACATGTCAGAGAATCAACTGACCAATAGCTGATGAAAGTGCAATGTTCTATAAGTGACAACCAAAAGGGTGAAATACTTATTAAATGAGCTAATCAGAAAATATGTCACACTCTCATAATATAGAGCCACTCATAACATGGTACGAGTTTAAGTAATGTTATTGTGTCATTGCTGTGACAATCAAGTTGCGCTTGCTTTGATTCTCTTGTGCATATGTATATGGCATCCCAGAGTTGATTATGATGAAGAATTTTTCTACATGTGCAAAAAATCCATGGCAGCTTGGCTCAACTGGTTATCAAACTGAGTTTGCAAAATTATGAGATGCATAAGAAAGGGATGTTGGAGCATTACTTACCTCCCTATATCTCCATTATGTCAATGAAACACATGGCAGATATGCAATGGTCTGACTAAGTATTAGTAAAAAGTCATTGAAATAAACAGAAATATAAAGAATGATAATGTCATTCAAATGCTTAGGAACTGCAGAGATTTTTTTTCCTTAAACTGTGAAACTCATTTTCTGACTATTTTTATGAGCATATGTAACAGAGCCAAAGTAATGCTGGGTTTTCTTGCTTGAGTAGTTTTTATTTTCTTTGTGACCCTTTGCTCTTCATTCTTTTCTAATATTAATGCCTCTTCATCCTACACATTATCACTGTTATGGGTGTTCGTATTATTTTGTGTAAGCAAAACTTGAACCAATCATTGGTTGACCCAAGCACATCACCATTATTCTCATTATCACAAATTGTGACATGTTTTTTTTTTTCAAATACCTGCATACAAGTCCATGTACATTGGTTTGCATCATCCCATAACCTTTCTTTCTGCAGGTGAGGCACGAGATGACAGACCAACAGAAGGACATATACTACCAGTAAATCTAATTGAAAAACATTCGGGGCTAGGGAATGTGCTATCCATCAATCCTTTTTCTATGTTACTATAGCCTTACTTTGTTTTCAAACAAATTCAGTTACACAAACAGCTAAGGCTGCTGTGTTTCATCCACTCAGAAGTTTAAATTTAAGTACTGACTTTTTTGTTGGAGCATTGAAGTTCATATATGAATGCAGAGCTTCATATCAATATCACCAACAGAGCTAAAATATTCCTCACCCATCTGCTTAAGCATGTGCAGACTTTTTCACCTACAACTGTGACAGTATGGATTGTTGCTGCCTTATTTATGTAGCAAAAGCAGCAAGTAACAAGAATATGAAATAAAAACATGAGCAACTGCAAGGTTAACATCCTGGAGTGGTTTTATATACATAAATCTTTTAGCCTCAGGAGGAAAGCTTGTAGCGAAGTCTCACAGCATGCAGTGGGGTAATGGTCTTATTATGGAAATAAATCCCATTTACATGTGCTGTCCCTGGTGGCATTATACTTCACATTAAGTCCAACAATGTTTCGACTAATTCCACACTTCACCGCTTGCTTTACCACTCATATGACTGATGTGGCCTCCCAACATTGCAAGGTCTGATTTGTTACTGAGATTACTTGGCACCTATTTTTGACACATTAACAGCAGTTAGTCCAGAAGGGGGACAAAAACCTATCTTCTTCCTTTGGCTTAGTTATCTGTGATTTACCAAATAAAACAACATGAAAACCCAACAAGAAGATAGACAGAGGAGAGATGCAAAAAGAGCGACAATAATGTGCATGACGATGACATGAAGGGCGCAAGACTGAGATTGATGGGAGAAAAGCAAATCCATCCCAAAAATAAAGGCTAATCCAATATGAGTCTGATGGATAAGTTCATAAATAGAGTAAAGAAACTCAAACCTCCCTTTATTATGAGGTGCCAGGAAAAATCTAGACGGTCAAAATGGAATCCCAAACAAGACAGCCTTGTCCAGAGGGGGGATAATGTTGGATAAACATGAGCATGAGTAAGTAGAAGCGACAGAGAAACGGAACACAAATAAATCTTCTCAATAAATGGCAATTCCAGCACAGTTTGACAGACCTTGAACTACAGAAAAGATGCTAGAGCATGAGAGGGTGGTGAGAAAGAAGCACCAAAACGTGGGAAAGATGGCAGTGTTAACCAGCCATAGTGACTTTTGTAAATTGAGTATTTTGCATTGGGCAAGGTGTTTCATTTAATGAGGGAAAAGGGAAGTTAGATGTTAGGTAAGACCCCAAAACCACATTTCCTTATGCAACATATAGCACAGACCAACAGACTTCATAAATCACATTTCTGAATGGGGATACTCCACTTACTGTAAGGGTTCTGTAAGGTCACATATTTGCTACATTTTGACAGAATAAGTCACGTTATCACGTTATTTTATTACTCTGTGTAAGCTTTGGTATCTTGGTTACTGTCATCTAAATCAGGTTTGAGCATCAGCTTCATTGAGTCCATCTGACTAAACAAATGGATTGACATGCAAATGCATTGCACACATTACTCAACCCAAGCAGTCCTTTGTATATTATGCATATAGAGCTTGTGACAATAGAAACAACATGATAACAATTTAATATATTGTTTTAATTAAGGCCAAGCTTGTCATATTCCATGAATGGTTGTATTTTGTTGTGCAGACTCCATTGCTTGGTTTTAGGATTTCATTTTAACCACAGCCTAAATCCCAAAGATTTGATTTGCTATATGTCAAACTAGATATGTTTAAACTGGATGAGTAACTTTAGAGTGTTTTCAAATATGGTAAAGTTAGCATTTATCATATAACTACAAAAATTTTTAACCAAAGCAAAAAATGTTTTCAAATTAATCAAGCAGCCCTTCATAGTTTTTGTTATTGTGAGAAATACATCACATGGGCTTTAAATTCTAATGTTACCGCAATTTCTTCCTAACTTGTTTGATATAAACTTTGTTGAAAACCTGTAAACATAAGTTAAATGTAATCTAGGAAATTTTGTAATTTTTGTAAAACTTTTGTAAATTTTAAATTTGAATAATGTGACTTTTAGTGACAAAAACATCTTTTGAATAAGTTTTGGAAATTATGGCGGCACAACAGAAACTCACACAATATCACATTACCTCAAGGGGAATAAACGTTTTCCATTTCACTGAAAATATTTATGTGTCACTGTGGGTCCATATAGTAAGACACCAAGGAAAAGACACACAATTAAGTTTTACTGTATCTAAACATATTTTAAATACAGTGGTCACAATCGTCTTTAATTTTATGTCCACCTTATTTATTTATTGGACCAAGCAACATTGTTAGTGTCAACCTATTATTTGACATGTGATCTACTTTTCATAACAAAATGGAGTTTGTAACATTAAACGATTTTATGATACCGCAAGTAGAAACAACAGAAAAACAAGGAAGAAATGAGTGAGGAAGACACACATTGAATGCGAGCTTTTCAGTTATTGTTCCAGAGCAGAAAACACTATATGGCAACAGTAACTTGGCAACAGTAGCTTTAACTCTTTAGGTTTAGGAGTGTGTTCATAGGTGGATGAGGAAACCAGAATTACAGCCTCCGCTCTAATTCATTCCAAATGTGCTCAGGAAGGTGGGGTTTGGGGACTTGGCGGGCCCAGTATTTCTTCCACCAAATTTTTTTACACCCCCCACCCATGTAATGAATCGAATCAGCTTTTTTCCCAAGTTTGTACATACAAAACAAGGAATTTTGAACTCCTTTACATTGCTCTTTGGTTTTTTTTTTTATGCTTTACAAAATAGAAATAACATATTACAACTACAAATATACACATTATATTAAAAAAAATAAAAGGGGTGCATTGCAACAATTGGCTGTTGTTTTTACCTTTTAAAGTTAACAGAAAAAACAGCCTGGGGGGGAAGAAACGTCTGTGGCAGCGGTTTTTAGTTAACAGCGTTTTCTGTACCGGCGGGGCCTGAAGGGAAAAAACTCTAAAACTTTTGTGTGCAGGGGGTGGGGTCTGCAGAGTTTTAGCAGCTTTTTTCCCTGCCCCTAGACCGTAAAAAGTCCGGGGATGGAGGGAAGGTCACCCCTGTGATTCTCTCGCAGCCCTTTATCTTTTGGGTCTGGACCTGTCCTTTTTGTGGATGACCCCAAACCACACTGAGATGGAGAAGAAAGGACAGACGAAGAGGGCAGTGTAAAAGAGACCAGCAGCTCCTGTGGAGTTGAACTTTTTGGATTGCCTAGGAAGTACAGTCTCTGGGGGCCCCTTTTTCCGAACAGGTCTATTGTGAAGACCACTCAGGCCTCAGAGATGGGGTTTCCCAGGACTTGAAGTGGTACACAGGAACGGTGTTTGAGGATGGGGGGGGGGTGTATGGGGGTGGTGTTTTTCGAAAGTCTACCCCCTTTCCCCCCCCAGTCTTGAGTGGGTTTAATTCCGGGGCGGTTTGACTAACCAGTTTTTCGGGGCGACCCAGCCCCTGTCTGTATGCAGACTCATCCCCGTCCTAGACAGCCCAAGGGACAGTGGGTGTCATCTGAAAACTTCAGGGTTTTCACGGACGAGTCGCTGAGGTGAGTCTTAGTGTAAGGGAGAAGAGGAGGGGGGATAAACCACCCCTGGGGGGCACCAGTATTTATTATCTGGTTGGGGAAAAGATGCTCCCCAGCTCCCCTGCTGCTGCCCGTCCGTCGGAAGCGTGGTCCATGACAGGTGGGGGGGGCATTGAGCTGGGCGAGCTTCTGGTGGAGGATGTCTGGTATGATGGTGTTGAAGGCCGAGCTGAAGTCTACAAACAGGATCCTGGCGTAGGTCCCTGGGTAAGTGATTGTAACACCAGAATTCATTTTACCCAATACCTTTGGCAATATGTTGTATTTCTCTGCATATGTTGTAATGGATTTGCACGTCTCTGTTGCATTATTTTGCAGATTTTCCTATTTCACACATATACAAATAGATCTAGTCAAACACATACGCATTTTGCACAAATATTCCAAATGAAAAAGTGTTAACCGTTCAATATTAAGATATGCTTGCCAAAGATCATCTGTCATATGCAAATTAATTCCTTGCAGAAAACAACAATGTAAAGAAAATGCAAATGTTTTTTAACTGTTTTTACAGAAAAAACTATATTTTCATTTCTGTATTTATTTTGAGATAGTTATTTTCCTGACTGCCTTGACTTTGAGGCAGAAATCCATTAGTGACAGAAAGATGAGGGAGAAAAAAGTTTGTTGATTTTCCCATCATTTACTTTTTGTCCATTTAACGACCAATAAAAAAGAATGGAGACATGTGGCTGCTGCAGAAGAGAACATATGGGATCTACTCTACTAAGTGGAGCATATTTGCAAAACACCTGTCCGAAGAGACTTGCAACATTTCCCGTCCCACTGGCCATCAAGACTGGACCATGTTATAAGAAACTCATATAAAAAATAAAAAATAAAGTCTTGATAAAGAGTCTATATTAATTTTTGAGCCAGAGATCCCAACACATTTACTTTTGGCAAGCTGGAGAATAAAAAGACTTACAATATGATGGGCAGCTTTGAAACACCTGCACAACACTTAAGTATCTGCAGATATTTACCTCCTTTAATAATCTTAAAATACATGAACAAAATAACTAAGAAATAGGTCTGATTTGTAGATATGAACCCCTCCTTGAACTGCCACCTTAACATGATGGAGGGGTTTGAGTGCTCGAATGATCCTTGAGGCTATGTTGTCTGGGGCTTAAATGCCCCTGGTAGGGTCTCCCAAGGCAAACAGGCTATAGGTGACGTGTCAGACAAAGAGCGATTCAAGACAACCTCATGAGGACCATTACATCGAGGCACGTGACGTCGCCCGGTACGGCGGAGCTGGGGTCCCTCCACCCTGGAGCCAGGCCTGGGGTCGGGACTTGTCGGAGAGCACCTGGTGGCTGGGTTGCTCCTCGCGGGACCCGGCCAGGCCAAGCCCGAACGAGAGACGCAAGGTCATCCCCCAGTGGGCCCACCACCTGCAGGGGAACCGTGAGGGACCGGTGCAAAGAGGATTGGACGGCGGACGAAGGTTGAGACCTCAGCGGCCCGATCCCCGGATGCTTAGGCTGGCTCTAGGGACATGGAATGTCACCTCGCTGGGGGGGAAGGAGCCTGGGCTTGTGCGGGATGTCGAGAGATATCGACTAGAAATAGTCGGGCTCACCTCCACGCACAGCGTGGGCTCTGGAACCCATCTTCTCAAGAGGGGCTGGACCCTCTTCTACTCTGGAGTGGCCCACGGGGAGAGGCGGCGGGCTGGCGAAGGTTTGCTTCTTGCCCCCCAGCTCAGCCGTCTCGTGTTGGGGTTTACCCCGGTGGATGAGAGGGTCGCATCCTTGCGCCTTCGGGTTGGGGACGGGTCTCCGACTATCCCTTCTGCCTACGGGCCGAGCGGTAGTGCACAGTACCTGGCCTCTTGGCGTCCCTGTCGGGGGTGCTGGATAGTGCCCCTCCCGGGTACTCCATTATTCTGCTGGGGGACATCAACGCCCATGTGGGAGGCGTGATCGGGAGTAATGGCTTCCCCGATCCGAATCAGAGTGGTTTTTCGTTATTGGACTTCTGTGTTAGTCACGGATTGTCCATAATGAACATCATGTTCAAGCATAAGGGTGTCCATCAGTGCACTTGGCACCAGGACACCCTAGGCAGGAGGACGATGATCGGCTTTGTTGTCGTGTCATCAGACCTTCTGCCGCATGTTTTGGACACTCGGGTAAAGAGAGGGGCTGAGCTGTCCACTGATCACCACCTGGTGGTGAGTTGGATCCACTGGAAGAGGAGAAAGCCAGACAGACTTGGCAGGCCCATGTGCATAGTGTAGGTCTGATGGGAACGTCTGGCAGAGCCCTCGGCCAGGGATGTATTCAACTCCCACCTCCCGGAGAGCTTTGACCAGATTCCGGGGATGTTGGAAACATAAAGTCGTAGTGGATCATGTTCTCCGCATCTATTGTCAATGGTGCTGCCCGTAGCTACGGCCATAAGGTCTGCGGTGCCTGTAGTGGCGGCAATCCCCGAACCCGGTAGTGGACACCGGCAGTAAGGGACGCTGTCAAGGTGAAGAAGGAGTCCTATCGGCTGTGGTTGGCTTGTGGAACTCCTGAGGCCGCTGACGGGTACAGTGAGGCCAGGCGTGCCGCGTCCCGGGCTGTGGCAGAGGCAAAAACTCGGGCCTGGGAGGAGTTTGGTGAGGCCGAAGGAGAACTTTGAGGATCTCTTCAATCCTGCCATCAAGCATTCCCTGGTGGAAGCAGAGGCTGGGGACTCGGGGTTAGACCCTTTCATCACCCAGGCTGAAGTCACCGAGGTGGTTAAAAAGCTCCGCGGTGGCAGGGCTTTGGGGGTGGATGAGATCTGCCCTGACTGCCTCAAGTCTCTGGATGTTGTGGGGCTGTCATTGTTGACACACCTCTTCAACATTGCGTGGCAGTTTGGGACAGTGCCTTTGAACTGGCAGACTGGGGTGGTGGTCCCCCTTCATAAGAAGGGGGATCACACTCCTCAGCCTCCCTGGTAAGAGCTACGCCAGGGTATTGGAGAGGATAATCCGGCCTATAGTTGAACCTCGGCGTCAGGAGGAGCAATGTGGTTTTCGTCCCGACCGTGGAACACTGGACCAGCTCTATACCCTCTACAGGGTACTTGAGGGTTCATAGGAGTTTGCCCAACCGGTCCACATGTGTTTTGTGGACCTGGAGAAGGCATTCGACTGTGTCCTTTGTGGTGTCCTGTGGGGGGTGCTCCAGGAGTATGGAATCGGGGACCCTTTATTAGGGGCCATCCGGTCTTTGTACAAGCGGAGCAGGAGTTTGGTCCGCATTGCCGGCACTAAGTCGACCTGGTTTGGGGACCAGTGGATTTAGTCTCTTCTTTTTGCAGATGACGTGGTCCTGCTGACGCGGTCCTGCTGGCCCGCGGAGTTCAAGTATCTTGGGGTCTTGTTCACGAGTGAGGTAAGAATGGAGCGGGAGATCGACAGACGGATCGGTGCGGCTGCCACAGTAATGGGGACACTGTGCCGGTCCGTTGTGGTGATGAGAGAGCTGAGCCAAAAAGCGAAGCTCTCGATTTACCGGTTGGTCTACGTTCCTTCCCTCACACATGGCCACGAACTGTGGGTCATGACCAAAAGAACGAGATCCCAGATACAAGTGGCTGAAATGAGCTTCCTTCGTAGGGTTGCCGGGCACTCCCTTGGAGATAGGGTGAGGAGCTCGGCCATCCGAGAGGGGCTCGGAGTAGAGCTGCTGCTCTCCACATCGAGAGGAGCCAGTTGAGGTGGCTTGGGCATCTATACCGGATGCCTCCTAGATGCCTTCCTTGGGAGGTGTGCCAGGCACGTCCCACCGGTAGGAGGCCCAGGGGAAAGCCCAGGACACGCTGGAGGGACTATGTCTCTCGGCTGGTTTGGGAACGCCTTGGGCTCTTCCCGGGAAGCTGGAGGAGGTGTCTGGGGAAAGGGATGTCTGGGTGTCTCTGCTGAGTCTGCTGCCCCCGCAACCCGGTCCCGGATAAAGCAGAAGACGACGAGTACAAGTACGAGTACAATGTAAATATGAAAGGCATATTTTTTTTTTTGCACTGCAGTTACATTAATGGATTAACGTCACTAACGTTATGCATTGACCTCTGGGGTTCTGTAAGGTCAAGGTCAATTCTTAGTTCATTCTTGTGATCTTTTTACATCTAGAGTTATATCTTCTAAGATCTCTGTTTATCTTCTTGCCTTTGATTAGCAGTTTCTTTGTATCTCTGTTCTGCTCTATTCCTGCTAATCTTCTACCCTCAGCCAAAGTCACATGCAATTAAACAGATTCTGCTCAGTTGCGCCATCTCATTCAGTCCATAACCTGCAGCTGTTTCTTCTCCCATTAAAGCTTTCTGTGGGTTGTTGTTCCTCGCGGGATTCTCTGTTCAGTTCAGTTTCTATGCCCATTGTTTTTGCTCCTGCTTTGCCTTCTCTGGTCCAAGCCTGCTTTTTCATCTTTGATCCATGTCTTGTTCTCCTCTTGCCATGCAGTGACTCTTTTGGCTTTTGTAAGTTGGCTTTTTATTTTTCAAATGTTCTTCAAATAACCTTGCTACTCATGACCTCCTGTCTGACTCCAAGAACCACACCTCATAACATGGTAGTATAGAATTGAACCCTTATTACAATTGGTGACCTAGTTTTTGGCCTTTTTATCTGATATTTTAACGGTTTATCTTTAGTGATGAGCTTCAAGGCTTTGAGGTTGGAAGCCCTCTTGCCATCACCCTAATCTTTTGCTCCCTCCACAGATTCTCTTTTGGATTCAAGTCTGGACTGTGGTTTAGTGACTGAAACGATTTTACATCCAGTCAGAAGAAATATTTTATAATAAAACTTTATAATTTAAAGATTACTTTAAACATTATCTGGTATGAAAAATGTTCGGCTTACACTAAACCCACCTTTGTGAAAAATACCAAAACAAACATTTGGTGTAAAATGTAAAATTTAGGCTATGTAATTATGTACAGTTATTTTCAATAAATTAGATATGCACTGTGATCAGTGGCGGAGCCAGACTTTTATCATTGGAGGGGCCAGAGGAGGGCCAAGGCTATCTCAGGGGGTCCACAAACTATGAGAATGACTTTGTTTCTCTAACAATCAGTTTCTAACTGTTACCTATATTTAAGTACATACCAAGTACACAGGAGATGAGATTTGTGTACATAATTTGCAGTTTATTAACAATGTAACACAAAAAAAGACAAAATGTAAAACACTTGGCATCAACTTTTGAACAATGTCACCATTGTGATGAAGCTTTGGAATATTCCAAATATGGAGTTCAAGCAATGTCCAAGGATTAAAAAGTATTAAAAGAGGATTAGAAATGAATATCACACTTAAAACTACTGTAATTGCTATCAATGTTGATGTTCCTGCTTTTATTTATAGAAATATTGTTGCTTGTATGTAAATAGAATGTATATATTATTTTTAAATATATAAATAATGTTGAAAGAAAATATATAAGTTGTAACAGTATCCTATTGTAACCAATATTAGATCAATATATATATATTATGTAGCGACCATCAGGTTCCATCTCTTTTGGTCGCTTCTGGGTTTGGGTGGATCCAGGTTACTACCCGCTTACAAAACAATGTCCGAGCTGGGAAATAAGTTGGGGGTGCTCCCATTTATTGAACAGCTTTCAAATAGATGATAATCCAACATCAAAGTGACGGTCTAAAATAGCAGGCATGATGGATAACATACTGTGGTGAGTGTGAAGTATAGAGACTAAACATGATCAACAGAGCGGTGAAAACCGTAGGACCTTCCCTAACCCAAACCCTCTGTCTTCTCACCTCTGCACCTATATACACCAAAAATTGTGTTCTTGTCAACATTTTTTTCTTTTCATGTTCTTTTCCCCCCCTTCTGTTCTTTTTTTTTAACACTATCTGCATATTATGTATTCAAAGGAGACCTATACGGAAGAAGCAGGTATAGAACATAAATGGATAGATTTATTCAAAAATAAATAAAAGATAAATAAAAATTTATATAAACATAGATAAGGCAGCTAACTAGCAGGTTTCAGTTAAGTAGAATTACCACTGGGTCCCTTTGGAGGAGCAAAAGCAGTACTGGACACTGCTGGGAAGAAGTCAGTGGTATCTCCTGGGACTGGCTCACCATCATCCTGGTCAGAGGCAGAGGCCTCTGTGGCTTCAGACTCCTCCCTCGATAGAACTACAACCAAAAATATGAGTAGGCCTATTTTCAAAATAAAAACACAACCACAAATTTATCATGAACACACATTAGCAGCAAACAACATTTCAAAATAATGCAAATCTGAAGGTAATTACTGAACTGGTTAATGACTGTTTCTGTAGATATTCTTACCTGGTGATGGTTGGCTGTCTATCATTCCCTCTTCTAACTGGTCCCAGGATGGGACCCATCAGGGCTGCCGATACCAGAGCTGAACTCTATTTGATTTGTGCCTGATTTGCTTCCTTTTAAAAAGAAGTCGTGTATCCTGTCTCCCTGCCTTTTCATTCTCAATCATATCACTCCAAATACTACTTACACAATGTTATCAACTCCCCTCTTATTACCTCAAAAAGTCATGGTAAACAGATGGTGGCTGTAAATTCAGTACTCAAACTGTTAGTAAGTTAAGTTGATTTGCATGGAATACCTAGAAAGTTCTGAACCATGAACAAAACTTTTCAGCTTCTTAACAGGGTAGCATAATCCCGTTACATTTCACCTAACCATCAGAGCAACAATCCGCTAGCATGCTGATTGTCTGCTAGTTTCATCGCTCTTAAATCATTAGAGAAGCACATTTATGTGCGACAAGCCGTATTAAATGAAGATATAAATGTGGAGCGGCTGTCTGTAGACGTCGGGTAACGTTAGTTTGATGCTCGCGACTTGTAGTTGTTGCTAAACTACCAAACATAATCTCCTATGTAACACAGAAGTTATTTTAAACATTGCCTTATCAGGAAACCATCGTTAAACTTACTTTGATGTTGTTTATCTGGTATGTTATCTTGGAGTCAAACAGGTTGTACAGTGTTCCTCTACGCTTTGATCCTCTGCATCTTCTTCTCGCAGTCATCTTCTTTACGTGACTTTTCTTCTTCTTGGGTTAGGGTTAAACCTGACGTTGCGCATTACTGCCACCAGCTGGTCCTTCCCCTCGTTACACAGTGAAAATGGGGGAAGTTACATGGCGCTTACTAGAGGAATGACCTGGTGTCGTGACATGTTAATCATCTGGGGGGGCACCTGGGGGAGCCAATCCGATTTCAGGGGGGTCCAGTGCCCTCCCGGCCTCCTCTCTAGCTCCACCTCTGACTGCGATATGCCTTATTTGCCAGATTAAAAGTACACTTTAAAAATAACCTTTAAGCAGCTATTAATCTTTTCATTAAGCACACAGTTCTATATTAAAAATTATATTTTTATTGGTCTGATGTAATACTCTGATCTTAAATGTCATGTTTTCATTAGCTGTAAGCTGCAAATCATGATTATCAGAAAAAAAGGCTTTAAAACATTTGTCTTTTTGCAATAATGTGTTTCACTAAGTGAACTGAGTTAATAAAATAAATTAACTTTTCAACAATATTCTTATTCATTTATGACTGTAATACAAAACAAGCATTGTCTCAGTAACTAAAACATGGTGTTAGATTCAACTGCATTTTTATCTTATCTGTATTTTAAGCTGTTGTAGATGGTTAAAATCTGCACAGAAATAGGTCCCTTTTTGACAAGTCATTAAGTTGGGTTCCCCATTTTAATTGCTCCCTGATTCTCATTACAAGGTCAAGAATTATGAAGTTAAATCACACTGACAAATTGCAGACTTATTTTCCAAACTTTATTTGTTTTTTAACAGTGATTGTAAATTCATACAAGTCTACTACAACACTGTACACATAAAAAAACTTGACAACTTTCAAGGCATATCATACAAACCCAAAACACACCCAGTTACTTTAATAATGTTAAAAAAAATAGCAAACATTTTTTGCAAGTAGGACAGGTTAATTTTGCACCCAGACTGTCAAAAATGTATAAACACATACAAACACAAAGGAAAAGGGGGAACCTCCAGAAGAAAGATAATGAAAAGTTTGGGACAAAGGGAAAATTAGTTTGTCTAACCAATCGTTGTTATGGTTCAACTCTAGACTGTTTGACTTAAACCACAGCTTCTCAGTAAGACCCTGAGTAACTCAAACATGACTGTACATTTGTCTGAACTCCACTCTGACAAATCAAAATAACCAGAATAAAGAAGTGACGTGACTCACCAGACATTTGAAGTAAATTAACTTCATCAGACCATTTAAATATGGCATAGTTCCAATTTTTGTACAAGATTGCATATTAGGTTTAACTGTGATAACAGGAATTATGATGTTGAACTAAAACCATTCTTACACATGGGCTGCAAGCCTGAAATACTCTTGCAATGCTGTGAAAAGCTGCAATGTTAGAACGCAGATGTCAGCTTTTTTTCTAGACTTTTTCCTCTGCGCTCCCTTTTTCCCGAAGATTAGTGGGTGAGAGGTGGGAGAATGTGTTCACACAGTCTGTGTTGTTCAAGCTTCTGATACCGTTCACGTAGACGAGGACCTGTAAACTTTGGGTTTTTATCCTAGTAGAAAAACACATTATTCAAATAAAAAATAGTCTTTCCCCAAAATAGAAAAAAAAAACAGTTCAGATTATTTTTGTGATTTGTTTTCTTGTTCTTTTAGATTTAGATTGTTGTACTGTATGGCTAGCAGAATTGTACATTGGACTTACAGCAACATAAAATTAGAGGTAGGCCAAAGTTTTTACAGAGGGTCAACCGATAGTACTATTAAACTCCTTGCTCAGACTTTGTGTGATTATTAAACCCTCTTTAATAATAGCTTCTAATATGTACTAATAGAGGCTGGAATATTTCTATGAAATCTCTATATTCTATGTATTCTCCAATTTTGCTTTTGTTCAATAACATATTTAAGATAAGATATTTTAACACAATTAATTGGACTTAAAACAAACACAAAATTGTCATTGTAGACTGCTTGAAGTTAGCAAAAGAACAAAGTCAGATACACTGTTAATCAATCAAACTTGTGCTGATACCATAGCTCCAAACATTTCCTTAAACATTTATTCAGAGCAAATTGTAGCAAAAAGCCAATGTGCCTGTCTTCATACAGTTCATTTAGCAGCAAAAAAATTGCAGGGAATTTGTCTTTCCTGTCAGCTCTTCATTAACACCTGGATGTTGTCTTGTCACATGTTCATGCATTGCTTATGCTGCTGTACACAGCGTCCAACCATTTATTCATTTTCCTTAACTAGAAGAACTCACGTCCTTTAGACCTGTTCAGACTTTGAAAACTTTGAAAAACTTTAAGAACCTAGCTTATTTGTCACTAAAAGTGATTTTTGTTCCATCATGGCTGTTTTGACATTGGAGCTTGAATGAAGCTAACCAGTGACTGCAGCTGGACTCAGCGGACGTAGGTGGCACACACACTCAAGAAGCTGCAATAAGCAACCAGGAGCTTCTCCTTGAAACCTAAGCAGTGTTGAGGAAAAAAATTAAACCAAGAGAAATTTGTCAACATATGGTGACTAAAACGATTGATGTCAATGGCTTATTACAGTTGACTTCATCGACTCTGTTGACTAATAGCAGCAGGCGTATGTAAGGTTTTGTTTGCTAAAAAAGTAGCTCCTCAAAAACAAAGACTAGTGAATTAAAATGCTTTCCTCTATGGTCACCCTGACCTCAGTACCTCTGACAATGATCAATGCAGTTAAGGACTGCATGTAGTGTAATATATTATTTCTTATATCACTTTAGAATATTGATTCAAAATTTGAAAATAAAAGCTTTTGCAGAAAAATGTAATCAAAGGTAAAACTGTGTCATCTTTACCTTTACATTAGGAATGAGGGACCCCACTCCACAAAAAAAGCAGTTATGTTATAAACAGCAAAGCAACCCTGTCTCTTAAATTTACACGACACATCTTGAAGAAATAGCAGTAAACAAAAAAATTATTAATGGTTCAATTCTATTCAGCTTTTTAATTAGAAGATACGATACCGCCTCACTGGTCTTGCTGATACACTTGAATAAATAACAGAAATCAGTAATGTCAATATGATGCTTCCCAAACCATAACCCACTGAGCAAGAGACCTGATTTCAATGCTAATGTTACATGTATATTTTGTTATTTAGGCAGTAGTAAATGTCAAGCCAGGTGTAGACAGATGTTTTCTATGATTAGACGGTGTTTAGAATGAGAGGTTTTCCCTTTATAAGTTAATTTAACCTCCTGCCAAAATCTATTTAAAATTCATAAAGACAATCAGGAAAAATGCCAAAAAAGCACTGACTGAAACATAACAAATGTAGTCTCCATGTAATATTGAGGTAATGATATTAACATGGGTGCACGTAACTTTGTGAGTTACTCAGGTGAGTACCACATCATGGTGTTTGGTACTCACCCCATATGTAGCGTGGTGCATAAGTTTAGTCTACCTAAGAGACAGCTTAACCACCTTGTGGATGTTGAGTAAGCATCTGGGTTTCTTGTTTTTACTGTTTGGATCAAGTCATACACAAAAGAGGCTTCAAGGCATTTTCCAGCCTGCTTTAAGCACATCCATTCTGTAACATTGGTGTTTTTGTCAAGTCGCAACGTGGTCCCATATTTCTTGAGAACTTTGCAAACTGTTGTGTCCCCAAAACTGTGGGGGTCTTGCATTTCCTGAGGCCATGGTGAAGGATCAAATACTAGGAAATGATCACGACTTGAGGGTGTCATATCTGATTTCAAACTCTTCTATTAACCCCTTGAGTAAGTTTGTCTTGTCTTTGTCAGCATCAGCATTAAAAACTGTGTTTTTCATAAAAATAAAATAAAATAAAATAAAATGTGTGCACTATAGTGCTCTTCACCATCAAGCAGAAGTGTGAACTGTCCATAGGCTACCATGAGTTAATCCTTACACTTTCCAGTGGTCAGCTTTTCTTTCTGAAGCTTAATGGACTGTGAACCCTCTGTGAAGATATGCTGCAAGTTAATGTTATCACTAGTAGCCAGTTGCATTTTAATGGCTGGCAATAGTCTTGATATTTTAACAGTGTTTCATGCCTCCATGCAGACCATCTGATATGAAACCTACCCTGGTTTACAAAGAAGATCCCATTTTCTTCACACAGCTTCTTTAATGCAGCAATGTGTTGTTTTTTTTTTTTGTGCCACATTTTTGTAAATCAAACTTCAGCAGCTTGAACACAGAGCAATTAAATGTCTCACAGTAATGAACGTTGCGATCAGCTAAGTTTGCGCAATTACCCATTGTGTGCAGTGCACAGAATGTGCACCAAAGAGTCTCCAAGCGCAATAAGTTGACAGAGTTTTGGCATAACACCATTGTACCAACATTGACAGCAGCCCCGTCTGGGCACACACTGCCACCTTTGTTGTCATCCTAGACTGTGTTCTGGAAAAGTCTCACAAGTCTGTCTGTTATGGCCTGTGTGGTTTGTTTCAGCACCCAGTTAAAACAGTCCAAGAAAGTCTGAGGTAAACTCGCTGTTGCTGGACACAAACACAAAGAAAACAATTTTCTGCTCAGTTTTTGTGATGTCCTCAGATTCATCAAAAAGCAGCCCACAAAATTCATCAGGCTGCAAATTGGCTTGCAGCTCCAATTGAGTAGGGAAATGCTGTATTTTTGGTTAAGTTTATAAGTTCTAAACAGATTTCTAAACAGACCAACAGCTAAGCCCCCAATTTATTTATACCCCAGATAAAATAGACTATTATTTAAAGTGGTACACTTTTATGAATGGTTTTACTATCTTTTCAGAGATACACATCTCATTTAGAAACAAACTCCTTGACTGAATGACAATAATTTTGATTTTAAATAAGCTAGGGGTATAAATAATTTTCGTCTTAAAAATGCTACACTTTCACAAAGTGGCAGCACCTTTGAAGTTAAGTTTATCCTTTCACCTTTGTAACTCAGATATAATGCAGCACTCACAAAATGTGTTTTAGACAAATGAGGAAAACTGTATTTATATATTATATATATACATATATATATATGTGTATATATATATATTATTTATAACTGTATTTCTTAAAGATGTCAGACAATTGTTCAGGATTACAAACCAAACAGAGACTGGAACACACTAAAGTTTTGGACCTCTGTGTTTGTTAAGCACTGATGAGATAGTGGTGTAGGTCACCCAGTTAAGACAGTTTGCTTGTAACTGATTAATTTTGAGTTTCAGGACGCCATTGTTCTTTTTTTGTTTTTGTTTGCTGAACTTGCTAAACATTTCCAGATTTAAACTGCTAACAGGTGTCTAAAACCCAACTTTAGACATTAAAAATCACAACATACATCCCAGTTATAGCCCAAGAGAGGTGTGACACTTTCAAGTTCAATGCTCCTAATCATTATAACACCATCCCTCATTCCATGATGCTGGCTTTGTTTATGAAAGATCACGTTGGTACTTGAGGAGGCCAGCTCTGGTAGTAATACATGAACAATTCATGGAAACAAAGTTTAGATTGATTTGTTCTGTCTTGTTATGGTTTTAACAAAACATATGCAACCTTGTGAAAGGTTTTGTTCACATTAATCCCTAACTAGGACCCTTGCTTATATTATCAATACACATACATCTCTGATGTTTCTCTGCTTTAGGTGTGTCCTTTTTAAAATAAAAAGTTGTTGCAACCATCCAGCTGTTTTTGACAAACGTGCCAGAGGCACTGATGGAGCCAAACATACAAACCCCATGTCATACAGTTGACTCCAATCTTGAAGCAATCTTTGTTTTGAATGTAGCAGAAACGAGTGTGAAACTGCAGGGTTTTTAACACATTATACCCGTTGTGGCGTGCTCCGGCTGGCGTTGATGGAAAACTACCTTTTTATTTATCTTCTTTCACAGTTGACTGTGATTTCTACCGGTGCTGAGTCCAGGATTGAACATTACTGTTTGATCCTGGAATTATACATGTTTGTCCTTTCAGAAAAAAACAGTTATGTTAAATAAATATCAATAGACAGGTCTAGACAGAGCGTAGCAGAGGAGCCTAACTTCCATAGATGCAGTAAGTGCTATAATTTGTTCAAGTGAATTGTTTTTAGCTGGAAGTAGAACATGCTGATGGTGGCGTTTGCTGAAGTTGCTTTGCCATGGTCCCCTTAACCCCACACAATAGCACAGATCCCAGGAAATAAATTGCATCTCTCTTGTCATTATCACATTAACTCTGCATCAACTGTCAACAAAGAGCCACAGCATACACAAACGCAGTCACAAAAACAGCCTCATTGCCTATAATTCTGCTTGACTCATCTCGAAACAGAGCTATGGATGTTAGCCTCTAAAATCCTTTTACTTTGGATGTTATTGGGGAAAATCCCTTAGAGAAGTAAAGGATGACGACGAACGCGAATACAGAGATGAAAAGGCAAGCTCCAGCCAACTCCTGCAGTGACCTTATTGAGTTTCTCAAAGAAGGAGTTTGTGTCATTTGCAAATCTTTCCACAAAGACTTGCAGGCATTTTGTGTGTGTTTGAAAGTGATCACATGTGTGTGTTTTCAGTTACTGCATGCATACATGCTACTATGCAGATAAATGCAGTGGAAAACTATTTGCTCCTTTGCAGTTTTCTTATGCTTTTTTCCCCACTTATATGCTTCAGATATCAGAGAAAGATAATTTAAATGAATATATGATGTAGTTTTTAAATAATGATTTAATTTATTGGCGGGAAAAAAAGCTACCCAAACCAAATATGAAAATGGAATTTTCCCCTAAAACTAACTGGTGGTGCAACCATTTGCCCCAACAACAGCCATAAAGCTTTTGGGATAACAGGTAATGATACATTTGTTTTAATTCAACCACATTTGAGGTTGTTTGAGCCAAGCTTCACTTTTTAAAGTTGTCACAGTCACATTTCTTTGGTACGTTAGACCTGCAATGCTGCAGATGTTAATGTGGGTTATTTTGTGACCAACCGGATGAGTCGTTGATGCGCTGTTGTGCTCTTGGAGTAATTTTGGTAGGTGGCCCACTTCTGGGAAGATTCACCACTGTTGCATGTGTTGCCTTTTTCAGAATAACTAGCTCTCACTGTAGTTTTTTAAAGTCCCAGAACCTTAGTCCCAGGCTGATAAATGTCATTGACTTTGTATCCCATCTGTTCTTGAATTTCTGTGAACTGGAGCATAATGTGTTGCTTTTTGAGATGTTTTAGCCTACTACATAATGTCGTACAGGTCTGTAATCAGGTCTGGGTGTGGCTGACAAAACTTGTTGTAATTATGAATATGAATATATTATTTAATACTTAATATTAATACTTTAATATTTTATTAAATAATATTTCAGTCTGTTAAGGGTTGTCTTGTGAATACCAGCCCAATAAGGCAATGGTATTAGGACAAAATTGAAAGGGATGAGCCAAGCTCTGACATTATTGAAAAGCAAAACTCAATTCATTCCTACTTAACTTAGTGCATATGATCGCATGATCGTATGACACTCTTGGATCCAGTTTGAAAGAAACAATAGCGCGCTGTGTCCCTCTGTCCAGTTCCGCTGGACACCTGCGTGGAAGAGGTCAGTTTGTTGCAAATGCGGGGTTTTTATTTGGACAGTGACGTCACGGGAAGTCCACTGTTATTCCCTGTTTCTGGCTGTGCTGGAAGTAGGTTAATGCGATTTATTTTGAAAGTTCCAGAAAAGTTCGTACTGGCCTTTCATTTTGTACCACTGGCTGGGGTCCCAACAAACTGAAAAGAAAATCTTAACAAAAGTCAAAAATTTATCGTCATATAGGGCTAGTGTGTAAAGCTTTTTTTCCCCTAATAAATGAAATAATTTCAAAACGTTCTATTTACTTGGGTTGTCCTTGGATTTTAAAATTTAGTAAATAATCTGAAACATTTATGTTTGAGAAAAAAACCAAATAGAAGAAATCTGTATGGGAATTATACTTTGTTATGGCAATAAATACATACATGCAACCAGGCAGCGCCACGGCGTTTCTTGTATAAGCATAAACAGTTTCCCAGTTGCCCATGGTTTGACCACTCATCAGTACATTCGTGTCCTTTTGTTAAGCAAGTCATGCATCCTTTTAAGGGCCATTACCTTTAAGGTACGTAAGGCTTACTGGAATCCCATAAGAAAAGGAAAATTAAGGTTTTCTATCTTCTGTTACAAGGAGTAGAAAATGTAGCACTGAGGTTTCTCTGCTAAGCTGGGGCATGTTGATTTTATCCTCCCCGAATTGCACAAATTAGCTGTTTCTACTTTAGGGCCACATTTAAAGTGTACAGAGTACAAATTTGATGAGCTTGCTATTTAATCACAGCCTCTATTTCTTTGGCACTCCGATATGATGGGGAACAGAGGGGAAAAAAGAAGAGACACTGTTAATAATAGAAATGCAATAAGAAGAGACATTAAATCAGGGGATGTGCAAGAGGAGTCTCCAGACTAAATCTATAGGAGCAGAGGTTTAATATTAAGAGGCATAATATTAAGAAGAACAGTTTCAAATTCAATTCTACATTCTTGTTCCATCATGTTCTATCTAATGAGAATTTAATACTTTTGTACAGAGCATGATGTGGGTATTGTCGCCTCAAAGCTTTGCACCTGTGCTCTGGATTTATGCAGATTCCCACTGACATTATTCAAGCAAAATAAGTTAATTTAACTCACTGAAAAAGTAACTCTTTAAGTTTGGTGAAATAGCAGCTTAAAATATGAAGGAACCTGGTCCTAAAAAGCATTAATTATTTGTTAAACATCAGCAGTCTGCTGAATTTCTCATCTCCATGCCGAACTGTCGGGACGGGTCCACAGAAAAAACATTGATATTGAGACCTTGAACTTTGTTTTACAAATGAATAAAATCCTCTTTCAACATTTCCAATTGTTGCCTCACAATATCAAGGGGTTCTGTGTATGATGAGGTTTTTCACTATTGGATGCTCATCCGTGATCATCATTATTGTCTCAGAGACACCATGTTATTGACCAAGCTAAGTACTTTATGCTCTCGACCCTCAGTTAACATGTTAACTTCATTCACTAGCAAGGACCATGCAACAAAGATATGAGTTTAAAGGTTTATTGATGGAAGGTTCGGAGGGGATGGATAGATTGGATGTGAAGATGGGTCATCTGGGGAGACTTGCTGATGAAGGCTTGGGAGGAGGAAACTCAGCTTGTGGGTGCGGTCTTCAGAATATGGCTTTTCCTTAGTACCCCCAAACTTTCAAAATGTAATTGAACAGATGTGAGACTGAGCTTGATGCAGGTCACTGAGATTATTACAGATATAGGACTAGTATGCGTGGGATGACCAACGTCTGAGAATTTCAATAGTCTCATCAGAGATTTCCTGACTGGATACTGCAGATGTGGCTTTGATATGGAAGGAATTGACTGAATAATGTTCTGGTAAAATGCTGGACCCCGCAGGAACTTGGCTGAAGTGTTTGATTAACCAGAGTCTCGTAACTGGATTTCCTGGCTCATTAACGAAGAGTGGCTCTTGAGGTGAGGTGTTTGTGTCTGGTCTAGTTACAGACTGGTTCATAAGGGCTGATAAAGGAGCTAAAATGGAAGAAATGGATTTGAAAAGAGATTGCCAGCTGGTTGGTTATACTTTTCTGGACAGTGAAGATCAGAGTGTTGTAGCTATGAATGGAGTACTTGAAAGACATGGATGAATAAAAGGGTTATGCCTGAATGAAGATGGGGCAAACTCTGAGCCACGTCGGAAGACGAAGACAGTTAGCAGAAACATGGATTCTAGAGTCAGGTCATTGGAAGTAGATGAATAGCAGGAGTGGAGTGTGAGGATGCACCGACTGAGAAGATATGATATGAGTAGGCATTGAGTGATGGCTAAGGGTTCTCATTTCTGAATGTTGTGCCAGTAGTTAGAATTTTTGAAAAGAGAAACAAAACAGTGCAATAACAATGCTGTACTGTTTTCCTGCGACATGAGCTGCACAAAGCAGAAATTGAGCTGAGATTAGAGTAAGTCTGTAGAAGAACTGCATAATTTGTTTGGAGAGAGATTGTCCTTTATTAATGATTTCTACTACTGCTGTGTTATCTGAATGGATGAGGAGTTACTTCTTGGATCATTCTTGTTCTGAAAGGATTGATGTGACGATGATGGGGTAAAGCTTGTAAAGATTCAATGAGGGCAAAATCGACTGTGGCTGGAGAAATCTCAAGTCTAGGGGCCACTTAGATGCAAACCATCTGATGTTGTTGTAGCCACCAAAACCTATGGAAGGCATTGCATCTGTGTAGAGCTGTTCCAAGAGGACAGAGTGATGCCAAAGACGCATTTCCATTTTGCATGCGTCGTCAAGGACAAGTGGGCATTAATAAATGAAATGCTGGCTGTTTTAAACATGAGATATGAAATGAAGGATTTTCCCATAGGAACAATACAGATGGCATAGTTGAAGCAGTCAAGAAGTGTTAGCAACTGTCAGTAAAAAGGACGTTTGAAAGGAGCAAAGTGTCAGTCAGTCAGTCGCTCATTTTCTACTGCTTCTTCCATAGTGGGTCGCGGGGAAGCTGGTGCCTATCTCCAGCAGTCAATGGGCAGGAGGTGGGGTACACCTTGGACAGGTCGCCAGTCCATCGCAGGGCAACACACAAATAACCAAGCACACACTCATTCACACACCCAAAGGCAATTTAAAGAGACCAATTAACCTAACAGGCATGTCTTTGGACTGTGGGGGGAAGCCAGAGTACCCAGAGAGAACCCACGCATGCAGAAAGACCCCCGGCCAGGAGTTGAACCCAGGACCTTCTTGCTGCAAGGCAACAGTGCTTCGAACTGTGCCACCGTGCAGCCTGGAGCAAAGTGATTTGTTGTATTTTTCTGAAAGACAGTCACAGGTTTTTGCGCTACTTCCGCAGCCAAAGGTTAGTCGTACTGTAGTAGTAGCTTCTTTCCAAAGAAAAACCTCTGAAAAAATACCAGAGGAGGGTGAATAGGAAGGACTTTAAAGGCACTGGTGATGTCTGCTTTGGAGAGCCAGCCACCTTGGCCTGATTGATAGTTGCATAAATCATGTAAAAATTTGGGAATGGAATAATGCTATTGATGTTCGGAATGTGTGAACCATGAAGAGCTGACAGGTCAAAGTTTGAACGGTTTGAGGAGCATGAGAAGGAACATGCACTGTATTAACTTCTACGGCAGAAAAAACGGTAAAGGATTAAGGGATGAAAGTATGCATGCGCACAACCTACCTTTCAATTTGAGCTTACGGCGTGCTGCCGTCCAGGCTTAATGTCATGGAGGGTTGGAGCGACAGAAGAGGGACGTTGTGGCATGGATGGTGTGTGGTGGTGAAGGCCTGGATGCGCAATGCTGCTCAGGGGAACAGATGGATTGGCTTCCACCTCTGAAAGAGCAACAGCCAAGAGTCTTGGGCCTTGATGGAGGGGAGCCAGGGTCTGATTGAGGCTGAGTTGAGGGTGTTTCTTTGCGTGACTGCGAGTGAGGATCATAGACCACTGGGCACAGACGGTTACAGTGAGAACCCTGTCTCATCAAAGGAGGAGAAGTAGTTTCGGCACTGCATGGACTGTTGAGCAGGTTGTTGTCTAAATTGGAAGGATTAAGCAGAATAGCGAGATCAACATCTATAGTGAGTATGAGTCAAAACTGTTCTTTAGTCTGAGAGAAATGTTGAATGAACATGACGGACTGTAAAGGATGGGTAAACCGGGTATAAGTAGACTGCCGGTTCATTAGAGGTGCTAAGCTAACATATAACTTTTAGTCATCATTATGGTTAAAAGACATGTTTGAACATGTCTAAATTGCAAAACTTAACCAGATCCTGCAGTCAGCCCCTTTACAGCTTTAAAATGCTTTGATGGGTGAAGATGTATGGAAACATGCAAAGTAACCAGGCATGTTAAACATGGGTTCTCACAAACCTTTGTCTTTTCTACATACAGCATAACTAAATGCCAAAATAAGGGAATATGTATGCAATGTAACATGCATCCACACTTGTTATGAACCATTATTCACCACTTCAAACAAAAAAAGGACAAGATGATCTTCCTCCTACATTCATCCTACATACCTCCTACCTTCTCCTCATATGTCTATTTCTGTCTGTTACCGTCTCTCTGTTTAGCAGATGGTGAAATAGACCACCATGGTTGTGCATGTTTGTGAATTTGCAAAGCTGACATTGCTGTACTGCATGGTGCCTTCTTATCTTGGCATCATCAGTGTGTGTTGTGTTCTGTTGTGGTCAAAAAGGTTGAGGCAGCATAAAACGGGCCCCAGTGTTTCTAAATGCATAAAGAATTCATTCTGATGTTGGTCTCTGAAGCCTTACTTGTAACCACATCAAAGTTTCCACTTAACCTCTATCTGAACTTAAGAGGACACAAAGTAAATATCAGCAGTTGTATTTTGGGTGAATGAAGCTGGCAGCTGTACTTCTTGTCACCTTGACAGATGAATGACACCTCTCCTTGTTATCCTATTGAAGATCTCTCCTTTCATCATTCTTCTACCTCCGCTTTATCCCCTGAACCTCTGTTCTCATTTGTCTTCATTTCTTCCTCTTGCACTGGGCCTCACTTGTATTCTTTATTTAGCTCTAACAAATTCTTCCTTATATGTATCTCATTTCTTTTCCATTCCCAGCTGTCTTTAGTTCTTCCACTTCCTCTGTTTCCTTTTCTCTTTTTCTTTCTTCTTGGTGCTTTTGTCCTTACATCCTTTGGGTTGCTGGAGGATGTGGCTCAGCATCATGTCTCAGGCCACTGGAGGACTTTTAGAAGTCAACAAGAGAGAGGCTGTCGTGCTCTCCGGGGTTCTCCCACATGCATGCAAGAACACACACATACAAACACACACACACAGACACACACACACACACACACACACACATGCACACACGAGCACACATTTAGTTGCACACATACCCATGCTAAGCTCTTGAATTTCCCTCAAAGAACCAGGCTCCCTGAAGGCAAGATGCCACAAAAAGAAAAACAAAGAGGTGGAGAATTTTCCCTCTGTCCTCCGCTTTCCATCTCTTTCAAACTTCCTCTCCTCCTGCTGTCGTCTTTAGTAGTGCTCTGCAGTGCAGCACAATCATGATCAAAGAGTCCTGGGTTTTAGAAGCGAGGGACAAGTTGAACGTGTGTGGAAGACACGATGAAAAGGGAAGGCAGGGGAACAGAGCCGTCAATCAAGTGCTCTATCAAACTCAGTGGGGCCTGTGTTCTCAGTGGCACTCCATACCTGTGGAGGGCCACAAATACGTTACTATAACTGTACTCATATAAATGACACAGTTTTTATAAGTTAGACAAAAGGAAATGTTGACAGTGCCAAAAAAGACACATTAGACACAAATTAAAGTTTAACTATTTAACTATATTAAGATCACTCTTAATATTCTTCTTTTCATTTAACCTAAAATGAAATTAATAGGTCTAATATTAGCATATTAATCGGTCAATATGCAAAAATTATGATTAGGAGAAGAAGAAAACAAATCACATAGACATCATGCCCTCCTGGTAGCTTGTTGAGCACATTTGGTTGAACACAAACTTAACTCCTCGGGAATAAATTGTCAGTTAATACAAGTGACTTACTGTGTGAAGCATGGAGTCACAGCTCCCTCTTCTGGATCTACTGCGAACAATGTGTAGATTTTATGTGTGTGGGTGATGTCTGTGTGTGCTATATAGTGCTGTGAAAAAGTATTTGCACCCTTATATATCAAATGATTTGTTTATCAGACAAAAATAACCAGAGTAAACACAAAACAAAGTTTTAAACTTCTGATTTCATTTATGAAGAAAAAAAGCAATCTAACCAAACCCGTCCCTATGTGAAAAAGTAATTGCTCCTTGAAGATATAATAGGACACCCATATTTCAAAACGTTTTTGGAATATGTGTGTTGCTTTTGTCTTGTCAGTTCAAAGGTCAGACAGGCCTATCTGTTCTGCAGTATTTATAGCATTGAACCTCTCCTATGGATCCCAGTCTTTTTATGAAGTCTTTCTGTTGCATTCTGGGCCTTTATTCAACTTTTTAGTTGAAAGGTAAAGGGACAAACCTGCAGCAAATGCCCAAGACTGGGAATCGAACCCAGGAGAGCTGTGTAGAGAACAGTTACACCAGCTTTATGCTCGCTGTTTCTGTCTTTACGAATGGCATCTCACGACAGAAGCTCACACATTGTTTGTAGGGGGAATATTCTGTTGTTCCAGCTGGACAACAGCCACATTTCTATTTTTGTAGCAGCATTGTGGTGTCTGAAAACTCAGTTTTATACTCATTGCAACATTTTGAAGTTCACTAAGGTTCTAGTACAGACCCTGTTGTGGTATACACAGATCAGTCATTCACTGTTTCTAAATTGCATGTACAACCGCAACCAGAAACTAATGCGTTGGGCCCTACTAGCTCAATAATACAGTCTCGATATCAGTCACAAGAAAGGGGTAGATGTCTGATCCTGTTCCTGAGTGGTTCAAGGCCGAATCGCTGCCTGACCCTGTTCCTGAGCGCTTCGAGGAAGAACCGCAGCTTGATCCTGTTTCTGAGGGGTTCTTCGTTCTGGTCTCTGAACACAGCAACAAGGGGTTCGAGGATGAACTTTTTACTAATCCTGTTCCTGTTTCTGAGGGGTTCGACGATAAACTACCACCTGTTTCTGAGTGGTTCAAAGAACGTCAGAGAACGTCCCTGCTTCAGCCTCCGAGGGTCCTGCCGGCTCTGCCTCTGCCTCCGAGGGTCCTGCCGGCTCTGCCTCCGAGGGTCCGCTAGGTGCTGCTCCGGTGAGGATGAAGGATAGCCAGCCTCCAGGTCCTCACCTTTGCCACCGCCACTGGCTGCCCACGTCTATACACCTCTGCTGGCCTCTATGTCCTCGCCGACGTTGCTGCCGCTGACCACCTAGATTGGTCTCTGAGTTGCAGGTCCTGGCTCGCGTCTGAACTCTGTGTCTGCTCGGGACGACCTCCTGGTTGCCCGCCTGAACTCTGTGCCCGATGGGGACTACTTCCGGGTCACCCGCCTAAATTTTGTTTTGTTTCGTTGTTTTTTTGGACTCTCGGGGTGTCTGATATCCGCCCTTGGAGGTGGTGCTGTGTTTGCTTAGGTTTGGTTTCTTCTGATTGTTGTATTTTGTTCATATTGCTTTCTGGATTATGTTGTGTTACTGCTATGTTTCTTAGGTTTGATTATGTTCGTGTAGTATTTATTTCCTGCCATGTTTTCACTCTCTGACACTGTTAAAGCAATCAGCTTTATTCGGCCCACCTGCACCATGTCACTCAGCTTTTGTTTTTCACCTGTGTCTTGCCCTACACACCCTCATTCTGTTCATTCCTCGCAGAAACATTTCAGTTCTTCCGTTAATGCCAAGCCTGTTCTGGCTCAGTTTTTCCATCCCTGCTTCTGCAAACTACCTACCTGCCTGCCTGTCTGTATGTTTCCTCTTTGATTATTAAATCCTTTTTTTGACTCACCACGTCATGCTGCTTCCTGTCTGTCTGCAATTTGGGGTCCACCACCACACCTCGTTGTGACACATATGTTGTGGAGTGACCTCTCTTTAGCTCCAACGATGTGTACATTTTGGAGATCGGTTTTCTGGTGGCATTACCTTTATGTGCTTCCATAAATATTTTTTAACACATTTAATTCTCTCTCTCTGTTGTCTATTTAATGTTTTTGTGATAGTAATGTCCCAGTTCAAGGTATCGTGTTTCTCTAGGTTAAAGTTATTGGAAGTTCATTAATCCTTTATTATTTGTTATTATTGAAAACAAAGTAATTCCTAAGTTTCTCCAGTATTTAAATCTAATGTCTAGTTTAGCAGGCATGAATTCTGAGTCGTGTTATCCAGCGTAGTATTCTTGCATTTTGTTTAAATTCTCTGTCATTGAGTACTTTTTTCCAGATGTTCAATGGAACTGGTACCCAGAAACAGAGTTTAATCAAATAATTATTTAGCAGGTTCATGTCTCCTATTAATGAAGGGAGAGGTATATTTATCAGGTTTTGTTCTATAGATTTCCATTTGGAGTCGTAGGATGGGTCACTCCAGCAAATTAAATAATGTATTTGTGCTGGAAGTGATCTTTGTTTACAGGCCTGCCACACCTTAATGCACCACTGAATAAAAGCTACAATCAAACAGTGCCACGCCCTTTTCCCCCTGGGCATCTGTGATGTGGTGGTTTTATGGGTGTGACACTAAGTCCTGTGTACTGAGCAATGAAGAGTAATCTGGTTGTTAGATTTTTGATTGATAGGGATCTTGCTAGGGGTTCTCTGTCGTTTTCTTCAACTACTTTTGACTGGCTTTGTGGGCAGACAGGGAGCTTAGGCACAGCACTCTTTTTTTATCAAAAATGAATTGTTTGATTTTTTTGTTTGAACAGGGTATTTTATTTGTTTTTTTAGACTTGGAGACCCTGATGTTCATGGCTTTCTTGTTTTGTTTAGTAGTTTTGAGTCAATGGTTACATAAACACAGAGGGACTAATAAATATAAACAGACTGGTAAAAATAGCTAAAAAGTAACACTTACCAAGCCAAACTTTGTGTTTGGACGATCAGAACCTCTGAACTATTTTGAGACAGGTGGTGTACGAAGGTACAAATGTGGCTTTAGTCTCCTCCATATGTGGGGTGCCTGCTTTGATGATCGCTAACCCTTAAAGGGTTCAAATGGTTTGAAGCGAGGTTCTGTTAGTTATCTAATATAGTTTCCTTACCTCTTAGAAAGACTGCATATCATTGTAAGCTTTTTGGAAAATGAAGTATCCTTGCAGGTGGTGGAAGACTAGCAGTCTATTCAATTGTTGGCTGTAGCAATCAGCCTCATCAGCTAATTTGGTGAATCAACAGTGAGTCTATTTGGGATAATACTTTAACAATTAGGAAACCTGGAAGGCACAGGAACATATATTTGAAGCTGCTTTCCAACTGATGCAAAATCTAAATGTCCAATCTGTTTTTGGCAAAGCTAGAGCATACTGGTGAGTCACTGCTGATTTGGCTCATTGATAAAGGTTTAACAAACAAAACTTTACTTAGAAACACGGATGATGTCTGACTGAACAAAACAGCACCGAACGTAACAGCAGTCTGTTACTGATGAGCACGTCACGTCCTCTGTTTAAGACATGCGTTAGGATTATAATGACAACAGTTGATTACTTTGTACATCTCACTCCATTAGGAAAATACTCAATAACACTTTTGAACAACAATGTTTAGCTGATGTAAATGTGCTAAAGAACTACACTTACATGGTATAAACATGATGATAGCAGCATCATGCTATGGGGTTGCTTTTCTTCAGCATGGAAAGGGAAGCTGGTCAGACTTGATGGGAAAATGGATGAAGCTATATACAGGGCAGTCCTGGAAGAAAACTTATTAGAGGCTGCAAAAGTGAAAAAATTAAAACAAATTTCAGCTAGACTTAAAACAGGACAGCAATATATATTTGCATGATACAGTGTTTTGCAAAGGTATTCACCCGCTTGGCTTTTACCTTATATATATATATATATATATATATATATATATATATAAAGTATATACAGTGGATATAGCAAGTCTACACACCCCTGTTCAAATGCCAGGTTTTCATGATGTAAAAAATGACAGCAAGACAAATAATTTCACAACTTTTTCCACCTTGACTGTGACCTATAGCCTGTGCAATGCAATTGAAAAACAAACTGAAACCCTTAAAGGGGACAAATATAAAATAAAATAACTTTAAATAACCTGGTTGCATAAAAATGCACACCCTTAAACTAATACTTTGTTGCAGCACCTATGGCTTTTATTACAGCACTCTGTCTTTTTGGGTAAGAGCCTATCAGCGTGGCACATCTTGATGTGGCAATATTTGCCCACTCTTCTTTGCAAAACCGCTCCAAATCTGAAAGATTGCAAAGGCACAGTGTGCACAGCTCTCTTCAGATAACCCCACAGATGTTTGATGGGATTCAGATCTGGACTCTGACTGGGCCATTTCAAAGCCTCAATCTTATTCCGGTGAAGCCATTCTTTTGTTTAGATGTATGCTTTGGGTCATTGTCGTGCTGAAAGATGAAGCTCATCTTCAGCTGTCTAACGGAAGGCCAAAGGTTTTGTGCCAACACTGACTGTTCATAATTCCCTCCACCCTGACTAAGGCCCCAGTTCCAGCTAAAGAAAAACAGCCCCAAAGCATGATGCTGCAACCACCACGCTTCACTGTAGGTATGGTGCTCTTTTGGTGATGAGCAGTGTTGTTTTTGCGCCAAAAATACCTTTGGGAATTATGTCCAAAAAGTTCAACCTTGTTTTCATCCGACCGTAACACATTTTCCCACATGCTTTTGGTCGATTTCAGATGTCTTTTTACAGAATTAAGCCGGGCTTGGATGTTTTTCTTTGCAAGATAAGACCTCCATCTTGCCACCCTACTTCATAACCCAGACATATAGAAAAGATGGGAGATTGTTGTCACATGTAGCAGACAGCCAGTACTTGCCAGGAATTCCTGCAGCTCCTTCAGTGTTGCTGTTGGCCTCTTGGCAGCCTCCCTGACCAGTTTTCTTCTCGTCTTATCATCATTTTTGGACGGACGTCCTGTTCTTGGTAATGTCACTGTTGTGCCATATTTTCTCCACTTGATGATGACAGTCTTCACTGTGTTCCATGGTATATTTAATTCCTTGGAAATTCTTTTGTAGCCTTCACCTGACTGATATCTTTGAATAATGAGATCCCTCTGATGCTTTGGAAGCTCTCGGCGGACCATGGCTTGTGCTGGAAGATGTGGCTACACAAATGTCAGGAAAAGCCTACTGGAACAGCTGAACTTTATTTTGGGTTGATCAGAGGCACTTTAATTGGTGACAGGTGTGTGCTGACTCCAATTTCACATGACTTTGAATGTAATTGGTTAAATCTGAACACAGCCACATCCCCAGTTATAAAAGGGTGTGCACACTTATGCAACCACAGTATCTCAGTTCTTTATTTTTACTTCACCCTTTAAGGATTCTGATTATTGATTAATTAATGTTTATCACAAATTATAATTAAAAATCATAATTCAGAAAATAATTTCTTAACCAAAAATCATTACTTAAGAATAGAAATCAGAGATGTCCTCTGGTGTTGTGATTATGGGCTCAAAGCCCTAACAATTACAATTAGTAAATTATCATTAATAATTGATAATTATTAACCAAAACCACTAAATGTCACTGTTTAATCAACCGCTTCACCGAAGGTGGGGAAACTTTGACCTTATTTTTACAGATAAATCTCTCTTGCTCAAAATAAACACAAACGCTGTCTCTTTATCTGCATGAACATTTCTTAAATCAACAGCCCTGATACATTTTGATATTCTGAATCAATAATCTTCACCTAATCACAAAATACAAAAATTCTACACAAAAAACGGTAAAATTATTAACCAAACAACATTGAGTGTCTATGAAAGTCAAACCAGTAGTTTATGGGCAAAAATGGTAATGGAATAAAGCTTTTGGAGTGGCCTCCACCACCCCGGAGTCATAAATTCCCCGAAGTTGGAGCTCAGTGAAACACTAAGGGACGTAAAACTTTTAGGCAGCAACCAATGGAAAAACACTAAGAGTGAAGACAATGGAACAATGAGTGTTCCACCATGAGTTTCTAGCTGCAGCTTCAGGGCTTCTGAGAACCTCTAGCAGTCCAACTTTTAAGTTAACCTGAGCCTGCAATCAGGTGTTCAAAAGGAGAGACACACACAGCTTCAAAGCACGGCGGCTTTCAGAGTCCAACAGCAGTCAAATCTTCAATGAGACATTTCATGCCCATACAACTGAGAACACATTGGACTACAATAAGTGCCGATTGTAAATCAGCCTAAAATCCTACTCTAACCTGACCAAGCTATTTCTAACAGAAATAAACAAGAACGGGATTACTTGGTGCCATCTTCTCTAGAGCAGGGGAGAGGGGGGGAGATTTGTTACGTGTCCCTAACAAACTCAAGAACGGTCGGCTTCTCCTCCTTTAGCAAAATGGAAAATATGACGGAACATCAGCAGTCGACTGGAGCAAAAACAAAGAGGAAAATTTTGTCTCTTTGGAAAAGATCCATGGGTTTTTCTTGAGTTGCGTGTCAAATCCACGCCTTCGATTGGTAAGGTAACTTGCTGGTCTTCTTTTCCCAGTAAGTTTTTAGCTTATTGAGCTTCTCATGAGTTTGGCCAGTGAGGAGAATGAATGAAACCTACGTGCGTTTCTTCTCCAGAATGATGCGCGCCTTCGTTGCGTGGTAACCACGTCTCGGTTTCCAGCGGGAGAAAAAGCAATGGTGGAGCGTCTCACATGTTCTTATATAGCCCACTCTGACATCAGAGCTGACATCGATGCCCACTTTCTGTTAACTGCAATGCATGCTGGGAGGTGTATAGCAGACAAACTGGGAGGTATAGTAGCAGGCGACACTGGGAGGTATAGTAGCAAACAAATGGTCCAACACCTCCCTGAAAGATTTCTATTTGTTTTTCAATTGTGTTGTACAGGTTATAGGTCACATTACAGGTGGAAAAAGTTGTGAAATTATTTATTTATCATGAAAACCTGGCATTTGAACAGGGGTGTGTATACTTTTTATATCCACAGTATACAGTCCTGTGCAAAAGTTTTAGGCAGGTGTGAAAAAATGCTGTATCATTTATTTTCATCAATCAACAAATTCCAGTGAATGAACATGAAGAGAAATCTAAATCAAATCAATATTTGATGTGACCACCCTTTGCCTTCAAAACAGCATCAATTCTTAGGTACACTTGCACACAGTTTTTGAAGCAACTAGGCTGGTAGGTTGTTCCAAACATCTTGGATAACTAACCACAGATCTTCTGTGGATGTAGACTTCCTCACATCCTTCTGTCTCTTCATGTAATCCCAGACAAACTTAATGATGTTGAGATGAGGGCTCTGTGGGGGCCATGCCATCACTTCCAGTAAGTCTTGTTCTTCTTTGCGCTGAAGATAGCTCTTAATGACTGGCTGTATGTTTGGGTTCGCTCACTTAGCATTTTGTAAATTGATAAAAATAAACAATCATTATTCATATTTCTGAAAACATTCTTTGTTTACTACATTTTTTCCACACCCACCTAAAACTTGGCAAAGTGTATAGTGTACACAAAGTACAATATATATATTATTAATATATATATATATAATATATATATATATATATATATATCAGAATCAGAATCAGAATCAGCTTTATTGCCAAGTTTGTACATACAAACAAGGAATTGACTCCGGTACACTTTGCCTTTTGTTTTGTTTTGCACTACAGAATATACATATTTACAATGTATAAATATACAAAATTTTTATAAATAAAGGTGCATTTGCAACATCTGTATGCTGTTGTTTTGTATTTTATTGAATGTTCAACAGAGGAAACAGCCTGGGGGAAGAAACTGTCTCTGTGGCGGCTGGTTTTGTGAACAGCGCTCTGTAGCGTCGTCCTGAAGGCAGAACTCTAAACAGTTTATGTGCAGGGTGTGTGGGGTCTGCAGAGATTTTAGCAGCTCTTTTTTGACCCTAGACCTGTATAAGTCTTGGATGGAGGGAAGGTCAGCCCTGATGATTCTCTCTGCAGACCTGATTGTTCGTTGCAGTCTGGACCTGTCCTGTTTTGTGGATGAACCAAACCACACTGAGATGGATGAAGACAGGCACAGACTGAATGATGGCAGTGTAGAAGATGACCAGCAGCTCCTGTGGAAGGTTGTACTTCTTAAGTTGCCTCAGGAAGTACAGTCTCTGTTTGGGCCTTCTTCCGAACAGTGTCTATGTGTGAAGACCATCTCAGGTCCTCAGAGATGGTGGTTCCTAAGAACCTGAAAAGTGATCCACAGCCGACACGGTGTTGTTGAGGATGGTGAGGGGGGTGTATGGAGGGGTGTTTTTCCGAAATTTCCACCCCCATCTCCACATTTCTTGAGTGGGTTTTTAGCTCCAGGCAGTTCTGACTACACCAGTGTACCAGCCGATCCACCTCCTGTCTGTATGCAGACTCATCACCGTCCTGGATCAGTCCAATGACAGTGGTGTCATCTGCAAATTTCAGGAGTTTTTCACGGACGAGTCTGCTGAGGTGCAGTCATTTGTGTACAGGGAGAAGAGGAGTGGGGATAGAACACACCCCTGGGGGCACCAGTAATTTTTGATCTGGTTCGGGAGAAGATGCTCCCCAGTCTCACCTGCTGCTGTCGGTCCCGTCAGGAAGCTTTTGATCCCACTGACAGGTGGCGGCTGGGACGTTGAGCTGGGTGAGCTTCTGGTGGAGGATGTCTGGTATGATGGTGAAGGCCGAGCTGAAGTCTACAAACAGGATCCTGGCGTTGGTCCCTGGGTGGTCGAGGTGTTGCAGGATGAAGTGTAGACCTAAGTTAACAGCATCATCTGCCGACCTGTTTGCTCGGTACGCAAACTGCAGGGCATCCAGTAGAGGGCCTGTGATGTCTTTCAGGTGCTTCAACACCAGCCGCTCAAAGGATTTCATGACCACAGACGTCAGGGCTACAGGCCTGTAGTCATTTAATCCTAGGTGGGGTTTCTTGGGCACTGGGATGATGGGGGATCGTTTGAAGCAGGAGGGGACCTCACACTTCTCCAGTGACTTTGTTGAAGATCCGGGTGAAGATTGGAGCGAGTTGATTTGCACAGGCTTTCAGGCATGATGGGGAGACATTATCAGGTCCTCCAGCTTTCTTTGTTTTCATGCGCTGAAAGAGCCTTGTTTACATCTTCCTCAGAGATCTTTAGTGCAGGCAGAGGATCTGAAGGTAGGGGGTTGGTTGCTTTGCTGGTCGAACCTGTTCCTGAATGGGATGTGGAGGAGTTGGTTTGAGGTGTGAATGGCTTCTTGTCATGTCTGCAGTAGAAGCCATTCAGACGGTTTGCCAGGCGAGGACTTTGTTCAGGAAGGGTGGTGGGGCTTCTGTAGGCAGTCAGGTTTCTCAGACCAGTCCATACAGCCGAAGTGTCACCAGTAGAAAGGCTGTTTTTCAGCTTCTCACTGTAGCTTCTCTTGGCTGCTTTGATCTCCTTTGTTAGTCTGTTCCTGGCCTGCCTGTACCGCGCCCAATCTCCACTGATGTGAGCTTCTTCCTTGTCCCTGCGCAGATTCCTGAGATGTGCAGGAATATACAGTGCCTATATATATATATATATATATATATATAGGCACTGTATTTTGTGCTCACTTGTGCCTATATATATATATATAGGCACTGTATTTTGTGCTCACTTAAACAAAATTGTAACCCTGTCAAATTTGAGTAAATAAGCTGAAATGTTAGACTTCGTGCATAGCTTGGAAAATACCAAAATGACCAATGTTGCATCTGACTAATTATTCTAATTATTAATTTACAACTGTTGTTAAACAGACGCGTTCACAGCACACATCCTACACTTTACCTTTAGCCTGAGGGAAATCTGTTTGTTGTATTATTAGGCCAGGCAAGGCAAGGCAAGTTTATTTATATAACACATTTCAATAGCAAGACAATTCAAAGGGCTGTACATGAAAAAAGGAAAAAGAGACATAATAGGAAAAGTACATTGTAGTGGCATAAAGGTAATTAAATAATTAAAGAGAATAAAAAATGAATAATTAAAAAAAAATTAACTAAAAAAATTCTGATAAAATGATTGGTAAGAAAATGTAAGGAGAGTCAAAGGCCACTCATCAAATAAGCTTTTAATCTTCATTTAAACAATGTAGGGTTTCAGCACTTTTACAGTTTTCTTGGAGTTTATTCCAGATTAGTGGAGCATAAGAACTAACAGCTGCTTCTCCATGTTTGGTTCTGGTTCTGGGTATGCAGAGTAGATTTGAGCCAGAAGACCTGAGAGGTCTGGGTGGTTGATACAACACAAGTCTGTAATAAATTTTGGTGCTAAGCCATTTAGTGATTTATAGACTAACAGAAGTATTTCAAAGTCTATTCTTTGAGACACGGGGAACCAATGTAAGGACTTTAGAACTGGGGTGATGTGCTCCACTTTCTTAGTTTTAAGCATGTAGATATTGAATAGGAGAGGCTCTAAGATGGACCCTTGGGGAATGCCACATGTGATTTTTGTGGTCTCTGATGTAAAGTTACCTACTGACAAAAAAAGTACCTGTCCTTCAAGTTTTTCAGGTGCTCTAATAAAATGGAGTGATCAAAAGTGTCAAATGCTGCACTAATGTCCAATAATACCAGCACTGTGGTTCTTCCACAGTCTGCATTTAAACGGATGTCACTGAACATCTTGACAAGGGCAGTCTCTGTACTGTGGTGAGCACGGAAGCCTGACTGAAAGACATCGACACTTATAGCGGTTACACTTATAGGAGGGTTTGTTAACCTGTCGACCGTGGCAAATAAGGCACGATCGATATTATGTTTTTGCTGATGATCTCAGAGAAGAAAGATTCTCTCGCATTTTTCAGTTGTAAGTTATATCTGTGGAGTCCTTCTTTATAGATTTTATAGTGAACCTGGAGTCCAGTCTTTCGCCACCTGTGTTCAGCTTTTCGACACTCCTTTTTTTCACTTCTGACTGGTGGAGCACTTCTCCACGGAGACATTTTCTTCCTAGAAACAACTTTTACTTTAATTGGAGCAATTGAATCAATGATGTCCGATATTTTAGAATGAAAGTTGTCTACCAGCTCATCTACAGTGTTACAGGGCAAAGTGGAGGTTGAAGAGTAAATCTCTTTAAAGGTTTCAGTGGCACCGTCCTTTAAGATGCGTTTTCTTATAATATCGCTTTGGCTAATTGAGTCATTGGAGATGATGCTTTCAAAAATAACAGAAAAGTGGTCAGATAGGACAACATCAGTTACAGACACCTTGGAAATGTTTTAGACCCTTAGTGATGATCAAGTCCAAAATATGTCCCTGTTTGTGTGTTTGTTGTTTAACATGTTGAGTCAACCCAAACTTTCTAAGAGTGTGTTGAGAATTAAAATCATTTACTTTCATACTATTAGTTCAGTTTGCATGTGTAACCATAAAACTAAAATAACATGTATTGCGAGCCTGAGTGGGAGAAGTCAGAGAGGTCACAGCAGGCTTCCGGCTGGAGCAAGGGTGAACCCCAGGTTAGGATGTTCCCAGCAGCTGTAATCAGTAAATGCCGGCTGTATGGGCAGTAAAGCAATAAATGTCGGCTGTTGGGCATGGTATAGATAATAAAGTACTCACATGGGGGTTGGCTAATTTACAGCGCTGACACAGACTTTGTAATAATTCTTGGAGGGGAGGGTCAGTCAGTAAGCTTTGAAATAAAAGGTATAAGACGTTTTAACATTTATGGTAAGGCAGACCACTCGGTGATACGGCCTCGCTTTGCTGACCGAGTCTCTCCTAAAGGGCCCTTTTGTTAAAATCTTTCTTTCTTTGTATCATTATTTTTGTATTCAATATGCATTGGAAATTATTGGACTTATAATTTACCAAATTAAACTTGTGTTAATCTTAATTTCCTGCTCTTCATCTGTTCTTTCTCACGACATCCGGACTGGGGTGTTGAGGTTGTATTATTATACCAGGTGGAATTATTTTACCTCAACAATATTCACATAGTTCTATTGCACTTCTGTCTTCAGGATTGTCAATATGCATGTTGAGGTCTCCCACAATAATTAAACAGTCATAATCAACACTTATCACAAATAAAAGCTCATTAAAATCACTAAAAAAGTTTGTTTTGGACTCAGGAGGCCTGTTAATATTCAAGAACGTGGTTCAGACCGTGCTCTTTATCTGGAGAGCCAAATATTCAAGAGTCAAATTTGCCCAGAAATACTTTTTTACACTTTAGTAAATCTTTAAACAAAGTGGCCACCCCTCCACCTTTTCTTTGCTGTCTGCTCTCACCAAGAAATTGTAGTTCGGAGGCGGAGGCGTCTATCAGAATGTGTGCTTCATTAACCTCTTGTAACCCAAGGCGTTTTTGTGAAGTTTGTGCTCAAAATTACATGGCCAAATGTATTTGAGTTTTTCTCAGCAATTACAAACTCTATTTAAATAAGCTTGGTGTCAAATTAAAGGTATCACTCTGAAGATTCAATCAGAAGTGTTAAAATAACAGTAGCAGCTATTGTTTTAGAGATAAAGAGGATGGCACACAGAAAAAATGAACATTTCTTCCCTCACCAGAATATTTCCTGCATTTCCTCATTAACTAATTTTTGTTTTTTAAGTTTGATTGTTTATTCCTGTCTCTGATCCTTTTAACTTTGTTCTTTCTGTCACATATAAGCGCAGAGATTTTACAACTATCTCCCATCAGGGGCCCAAGTTTTTCAGTGAAAAGATAATTTATGATAGAGTTACCACTGGGGCCCAGACTGTATCAAAAAAAAAGAGATTTGATGGTGCTGATTTGAAGGAGATAGATTAGGAGGTGCTAGGGCTCTGCGGCTTTTGGAAGATGTTGGTTTAGTAGCAGGGCCAGGGCCACGGGTTGAATGGAAAAGATGTCAGAGTTATTTGGGTCCCAATCTTAAAAACATCTTTCATGTTGTCAATGAAATCCACAAAAGCACGAATTGGGCTCAGTGGAGAGTTCTGTGTGGTCTGGGTTGGGGTGATGGGGGTTTAACAGGGGGGTCCACTTCTCCTGTGTAATTTGGCAGGAAGACCTTTTGTGATGAACATTCTCTCTAAGCCAACTGCTCTTTCTTTGCTGGAGCTGTTGGTGGCAGAATTATCATTGTTGTTGATACTCTATGTTCTCTGCTGAAGGTTGAGGCAGCTGGCAGATTATTTATTCAATATAAGAGATTAAATGTGAGACGTCTGGCTCCTGGCTCGTTCAAAAAGAAACCATCTTGCTTGAAAACGTGTCTTTTTGTTGTCGATTAAGTTTGCAGATGTAGTTAGTAGCACATGCTTTTTTGAACCATTTATTAATCATCAGAAGTCTCGAAAAAATCTCATCTGCACAGAAAATGGGTACAAAGGGAAAAACACCTTGATATTGAGACCTTTAACTTTATTCAGCAGGCGAATGAAATCCTCCTTCTTTCTCTCTTGTTAATCAAGATGGCGCCGACGATGGCAGCCTCGGAGCTTCGCTCTCTCTTTGTTTTTGTAGTTTTTTTTTTTTTATAGTTTTTTGAGCCCACAGTACTATGGTCTCGGGGCCCAATTCGGTGGTCTCATTCAGTAGAGAGGAACTTCTCAACATCAGAGAGTCCCTCTTGGGATTTTTTCACCATCTTTCATCCATCCGAGGTTCACTGAGCTTCTGGCAAGGGGAGCAGCGGCGCTCTACGGGATACTGCGCCGGGGGCGTCGGGGGGGAAAGCGAGCTGGCGCCCTAGTAAAGCTCCCCCAAAGAGGACTTCGCACACCACTGCCTTCAATCCACCTGAAAAATGTCCACTCTCTAAGCAACAAGATGGACGAGCTACTTCTTCTCCCCGGGAAAAAACTCGGACCTCCGCAGATCAGCGGTTCTCTGCTTCCCCGAGACATGGCTGAGTGACAACATCCCGGACCGCGCACTGCCTTTACCGGATTTTCAGCTGCTCAGAGGGGATCGCAGCGCGGAGCTATCAGGGAAGAAGCGGGGGGCGGAATCTGCTTTTATATAAACGAAGGTTGGTGCAGAGACATAAAGTGCTGGGAAAACCATGTAGTCCGGATCTGGAGTCATTTTCCATAATTTTAAAACCGTTTCACTCACCGAGAGAGTTTTTTCCCGTTCATAAAAATCGGCTCATATTTTCCCCCGCATGGCTGCACTTCTGCCCGCGGAAAAAAACTTTGTGAGCTGATTACAGACGGGGGAAAAAAAACCCCCTGACTCTTTCATTATAATACTGGGAGATTTTAACAGCGCAGATCTCTCAAATGAGCTCCCAAAAAATACAGACAGCATATTAAGTGTCCCACCAGAGAAAAAAAACACACTGGATCACTGTTACACAGCTTTTAAGGACTCATACCATGCTGTTCCCCGGGCTCTCGGGACTTTCGGATCATTGTCTTATCCACCTCATCCCAACTTACAGAAAAAAAAACTAAGAGCTTCCAAAACCCGGGTCACACTGTTAAAAAAGGGGACTGAGGATTCGAAGCAGATGCTACAGGCCTGCTTTGAATGCACAGACTGGACTGTTTTTTAAAAACCTCAGCCACGGATTTAAAAACGAACTAACTGATGTGGTGACATCATACATCAGTTTCTGTGGGGACATGTGTGTGCAGACCAAGACCTTCTGCACTTTTGGGAACAACAAACCATGGTTCACACCACACCTCAGGAATCTGCGCGGGGACAAGGAAGAAGCTCACAGCAGTGGAGATTGGGGCACGGTACAGGCAGGCCGGGGAACAGACTTACAAAGGAGATCAAAGCAGCCAAGAGAAGCTACAGTGAGAAGCTGAAAAACACGCCTTTCAAAGGGTGACACTTCGGCTGTATGGACTGGTCTGAAAAACCTGACTGCCTACAGAAGCCCCACCACCCTTCCTGAACAAAGTCCTCGCCGGGGCCAAACCGTCTGAATGGCTTCTACTGCAGACATGACAAGAAGCCATTCACACCCCAAACCAACTCCTCCAATCCCATTCAGGAACAATTCGACCAGTAAAACAACCAACCCCCTACCTTCAGATCCTCTGCCTGCACTAAAGATCTCTGAGGAAGATGTAAACAGGCCTTTTAGCGCATGCAAAAAAAAGAAATTGGGGGGACTGATAACGTCTCCCCATCATGCCTGAAAGCCTGTGCAAATCAACTCGCTCCGATCTTCACCCCGGATCTTCAAAAAGTCACTGGAGAAGTGTGAGGTCCCCTCCTGCTTCAAACGATCCACCATCATCCCAGTGCCCAAAAAACCCACCATCCTAGGGTTAATGACTACAGGCCTGTAGCCCTGACGGTTTTGGTCATGAAAATCCTTTGAGGCGGGTGTTGAAGCACCTGAAAGACATCACAGGCCCTCTACTGGATGCCCCGGGATTTGCTTACCGAGCAAAAAGGTCGGCAGATGATGCTGTTAACTTAGGTCTACACTTCATCCTGCAACACCTCGACCGCCCCCGGGACCTACGCCAGGATCCTTTTTGTAGACTTCAGCTCGGCCTTCAACCCCATCATACCAGACATCCTCCACCAGAAGCTCACTCAGCTCAACGTCCCAGCCTCCACCTGTCAGTGGATCAACAGCTTCCTGACGGACCCCAGCAGCAGGTGAGACTGGGGAGCATCCCTCCCTACCAGATCAATAAGTACTGGTGCCCCCCAGGGGTGTGTTCTTCCCCTCCTCTTCTCCCTGTACACAAAAGACTGCACCTCAGCGGACTCGTCCGTGAAACTTCTGAAGTTTGCAGATGACACCACTGTCATTGGACTGATCCAGGACGGTGATGAGTCTGCATACAGACAGGAGGTGGATCGCTTGTACACTGGTGTAGTCAGAACTGCCTGGAGCTAAACCCACTCAAGACTGTGGAGAAGGTGGTGGACTTTTGGGAAACACCACCTCCATACACCCCCCTCACCATCCTCAAAAAACACCGTGTCGGCTGTGGATCACTTCAGGGTTTTTTAGGAACCACCATCTCTGAGGACCTGAGATGGTCTTCACACATAGACACTGTTCGAAAGAAGGCCCGCAGAGACTGTACTTCCTGAGGCAACTTAAAAAGTACAACCCTTTCCACAGGAGCTGCTGGTCACTTTTACACTGCCATCATTCAGTCTGTCCTGTCTTCATCCATCTCTGTGTTGGTTTTCATCCACAAAACAGGACAGGTCCAGACTGCAACGAACAATCAGGACTGCAGAGAGAATCATCAGGGCTGACCTTCCCCCATCCAGGACTTATACAGGTCTAGGGTCAGGAAAAGAGCTGCTAAAATCTCTGCAGACCCCCCCACACCCTGCACATAAACTGTTTAGAGTTCTGCCTTCAGGGCGACGCTACAGAGCCCTTTCACAAAAACCAGCCGCCACAGAGACTTTTTCTTCCCTCAGGCTGTTTCTCTGTTGAACATTTAAAAAAATACAAAAAAAAGCATACAGTTGTTGCAAAATGCACTTTTTATTTTTATATGGGAATTTTTACATTGTAAATATGTATATTTTGGTAGTGCAAAAACAAAAAACCCAAAGAGCAAAAGTGTACCGGAGTCAAATTCCTTGTTTGTATGTACAAACTTGGCAATAAAGCTGATTCTGATTCTGATTCTGATTCTGATTCAGTACTACTCTTTTTTCTTAGCTACGCCATCCATGGCTCCAAAGTGTATTATAAGTTTTTCGAGGGTCGGGCGCTATTCTGTGCCAGAATATTCTCTGTCACATTACTGGTACCAATCATAACTTCTGTGTTTTTCTTGTTGCCGAAGTTTTTGATCCCATTCACAGCTGCGTTGCTCACTATTAGTGTCCTTGGTCCGGTGGGGAGCTCTTTCTCTAGCAGCTTAGGAGAAGACTGTTTAGAATGAAGATTGTTCTCATACTTTATTGTTCTCAGAAGATGGATAATTTTCCTGTTTTCATTCTGTAGTGGGACAAATCTGTTTTGGAAGGGAATTCCAGCTGGCTCACTCCTATCAGCTGTTGTGACAACAGCTCGCTATCGAAGTCTCCGTTTCTGGCCATTCTGATGTATTTAATTGCAGAGAACTTCCAGTAAGTCGTCTTACTTAATTTTTTTGGCCTTGCTGCTGGTGGGTTTATTCTGTTTTTTGTTTGCTGGCTGAGTCGTTGAGGTGTCACTGTTTGGGATCACAGACAGAGTTGACTTATCGCTGTACCCCATATTTACCTCCATATTCACTGCTAGTTGATGGAGTTTCATCTTCAAAACTGTCAATTTCTGTTGAAGTTTGTTGAAGTCCTCTGCGGTGAAGAAAGGAATCTTGTGCTGATTAGCTGACGTCGACTTGTCTTTCGGGTTCGATTAAAAAACATGGCTCCCAGTCCTTGGGAGTCACTGGAATGACGTTGTCAGGTTTTTTCAACAGACTTGACCCACATGCAGAAATACTCAGGAGACACAGTAAAAGTTTAACAAGTTTATTTTCTTCACAGGTGAATGATAGGGAATTGGAGCTGAACTGAACACACATCAAAGGTGGTATGAGGTAGATCTGCGAGAGGGGGAAACTTGATGCGCGGGCCTGGGAGACAGGTCGCAGAACTGAACTTCTGATCCAAGGTAAGTGTCCGGGAGTGAAAGGTGAGTCATAGTACCTCAGGTGGATTATTGGTGGGGGAGTGGATGGATAAAGGCACGGTGGAGGGTGAGCACAGTTGTGGGTGTGCACGATGGAGGTTGAGCAGGGTTCGTTGCTTGAGGCCAGGAGGACGAGGAGCCTGTGGCTTTCAGCTAGAACTAGATCTAAAACGAGGTTCTTGGAAGCAGAGGATCTGAAGCCTCGAGCAAGGAATACTCAGGAACTAGAGCCAGGGGTTTGGAAGTCACCTAGGAAGGAGCATACAAGAAGCTAAGTAACTTCACTCTTTAGGAAAGACAAGACTAGAGTTTCAGGGCCGTTTGGTTACCACAATGGCAAACACTCAGGCGTCGAAGTGCTGACAACCTCTTCCTTTTATCCTTCTCATGCAAAAAGGTAATGGATTGCACCTGCATCAGTCCCAAACCTGTACAGCTGCGCCCCCTAGTGCTCAAACACAGTTAGTAGCAGGTAAAAACCAAACAGAATCTCCCAGACCCTGACAGAAGTAGTTTTAGTCAAATATTTCCACAATTTTGGCAAAGGGATAAAAAGTTAAGAGTAAAAGAATGCAAGCAAGCAGGGAGCGGGGTAGAAAAGCGTCTCAGGAGAGATGTTTGGGTGATTAATTTGCATGTATTTATTTATTTTACAAAACTTGTTTTGACGTGTCTTTTAGATTTTCCATTATCATCCAAACACACAAAAGGACTTGAGGAAAGAATGTATAAAGTATTGGGCGTATTACTTAAAACTGACACTCTAAAAAAGGTCTATCTTAGTCTAACTTCAACAGACGTATAAACTGGTTTCTCATTGGTGTTAGGGTGGCTGTTAAATGAAAAGATCACTGGTTCAGTCTCTAACCTCTCTATGTGTCAACATCTCCTTGGGCAAAACACTGAGTTGTACATTGCCCTGATGTCCCCACTTTAATGTCAGGGAGAGCGTTTGGAGCATTTGCAGGAAAAACAAGGGTTTTTGTGTGAATGTGAGTGAGAAAGCAGGAATAGAAAACACATCATGTGGCAGTCAGGGCTAAAAGAAGAAGCTATATTTCAGTCCAGACCTTTTGCCAGTTTTATATAAAACTCCGGAGGCAACATGGGAGCAGCACTCTTCCTAATGTGTGCCAAGCGAGTAATAAGCATGAGTGTTATGATTCCTGAATACACCTATTGTAGTTACATGAATGGACTAAATAACAATTACTCGTACTCGTACTCGTACTCGTACTCGTCGTCTTCCGCTTATCCGGAACCGGGTCGCGGGGGCAGCAGACTCAGCAGAGACACCCAGACGTCCCTCTCCCCAGACACCTCCTCCAGCTCCTCCGGGGGGAGCCCAAGGCATTCCCAGGCCAGCCGAGAGACATAGTCCCTCCAGCGTGTCCTGGACCGTCCCCTGGACCTCCTCCCGGTGGGATGTGCCTGGAACGCCTCCCGAGGAAGGCATCCAGGAGGCATCCGGTATAGATGCCCGAGCCACCTCAACTGGCTCCCCTCGATGTGGAGGAGCAGCGGCTCTACTCCGAGCCCCTCCCGAATGGCCGAGCTCCTCACCCTATCTCTAAGGGAGTGCCCGGCCACCCTACGGAGGAAGCTCATTTCAGCCGCTTGTATCCGGGATCTCGTTCTTTCGGTCATGACCCAAAGTTCATGGCCATAGGTGAGGGTAGGAACGTAGACCGACCTGTAAATCGAGAGCTTCGCTTTTCGGCTCAGCTCTCTCTTCACCACAACGGACCGGCACAGTGTCTCCATTACTGCGGCAGCCGCACCGAACCATCTGTCGATCTCCCGCCCCATTCTTCCCTCACTCGTGAACAAGACCCCGAGATACCTGAACTCCTCCACTTGAGGCAGGAACTCCCCTCCAACCTGAAGAGGACAAGCCACCCTTTTCCGGTTGAGTACCATGGCCTCTGACTTGGAGGAGCTGATCTTCATCCCAGCCGCTTCCACACTCGGCTGCGAACCGCCCAGCGCATGCTGTAGGTCTTGGCTAAGGGGGGCCAGCAGGACCACGTCATCTGCAAAAAGAAGAGAATAAATAACAATTAGTATATATATATATATAATATATATATATATATATATATATATATATATATATATATATAATATATATATATATATATATATATATGGGCAATGTGAGATCGTTGGGAAACAAGTTGGATGAGGGGAGGCAAGTTGGATGAATTCCAAGCCCTATAAAGGGTCCAGCCAGAGTAATGCAGGGAATGCAGTATTACAGGGGAAGGAACAAGTATTTGATACACTGGCGATTTTGCAGGTTTTCCCTCTTGCAAAGCATGTAGAGGTCAATTTTTGTCATAGGTACTCTTTAACTGTGAGTGACAGAATCTAAAACAAAAATCCAAAAAATCACATTGTGTAATTTTTAAGCAATTAATTTGCATTGTATTGCATGGCATTGGTATTTGATACATCAGAAAAACAAAACTTAATATTTGGTACAGAAACCTTTGTTTGCAATTACAGATATCAGACGTTTCCTGTAGTTCTTGACAAGGTTTGCACACACTGCAGCTGGGATTTTGGACCACTCCTCCATACAGATCTTCTCCTGATCCTTCAGGTTTCGGGGTTGTCACTGGTTAATACAGACTTTCAGCTCCCTGTATAGATTTTTGATTGGATTCAGGTCTAGAGACTGCCTAGGCCACTCCAGGACCTTGAGATGCTTCTTACGGAGCCACTCCTTAGGTGCCCTGGCTGTGTGCTTCAGGTCGTTGTCGTGCTGGAAGATCCAGCCACGACCCATCTTCAATGCCCTTACTGATTGATGGAGATTGTTGGCTAAGATCTCCCGATACATGGCCCCATCCATCCTCCCCTCAATATGGTGCAGTCATCCTATCTCCTTTGCAGAAAAGCATCCCCAAAGAATGATAGTTCTTGGGGGGGTTTCCTTATCCTTCTTCTTCCTCCAAACACGGCGAGTGGAGTTTAGACCAAAAAGCTCTATTTTTGTCTCATCAGACCACATGATCTTCTCCCATTCCTCCTCTGGGTCATCCAGATGGTTATTGGCAAACTTCAGACGCACCTGGACATGTGTTGGCTTGAGCAGGGGGACCTTGCATGGGCTGCAGGATTTTAATCCATGGTGGCGTAGTGTGTTACTAATGGTCTTCTTTGACACTTTGAGAGAAAGCTCTCTTCAGGTCATTGACTGGCTCCTGCCCTGTAGTTCTGGGCTGATGCCTCACCTTCCTCATGATCACCGATTCCCTCTGAGGTGAGATCTTGCATGGAGCCTCAGACCGAGGGAGATTGACCGTCGTCTTGAACTTCTTCCATTTTCTTAGAATTGTGCTGACAGCTGTTGCCTTCTCAGCAACCTTGACTATTTTCCTGTAGCCCATCCCAACCTTTTGCAAGTCTGCAATTTTATCCCTAATGTCCTTTACACAGCTCTCTTGTCTTGGCCATTGTGGAGAGGCTTGAGATGTGTGGACAGGTGTCTTTTATACAGGTAATGAGTTCAAACATGAGTGGCGAACAGGAGAGCTTCTTAAAGAACTAACAGGCCTGTGAGAGCTGGGATTCTTATTGGTTGTTAGGTAATCAAATACTTATGCCATGCAATAAAATGCAAATAAATAACTAAAGGAAAGGAAAGAGAAAAGTCAAAGAACATGATCAAATTCTCATCTCTGCAAAACATGGATTTGGGTACATTCTCAGGGTGCTTCACCTGTTTGACACCCAAGATCTTGGGGCTTTGGGGGGTTGGGAGCGCTGTACAGTTTTTGTGAAATAAGAAAAATGCATAAAGGAACTGTTCAGCATAAGAACACGTGGAAGCACAGAAGACTGTTAATAAGTGTGAGACATGTCTTCTTAGGATCTGAATATAAATATATTTATTTTAATTCAATAAAATCAGTATTTAAAAAGAGTTGGCTTTATTCTGATTTCATTAAAGATCTCTTAGCAAATAATTTCTCTCACATTATTCTTTCATATGATAGACTGAGTACTGATATAATAGATCCAGAGTATTTAAGGCCTGGACTTTGCTGGACATTACATCTGTGTTACCCTGCGATTGATTGGCGACCCGTCCAGGCTGTACCCTGCCTCTCCTGTAGACTGCTGGAGATAGGCACCAACTCCCCTGTGACCCACTATGGTATAAGCGGTATAGAAGATGAATGAAATTAATTAATTAATTAATTAAAAAAACTGTGTTCCACCCAGGCATATACAGTTTTCTCTACAGCCTCTTAGAAGGTGATGATGACCTGGAGTAAACACTAAACAAAAAAAACTGAAAAGAACGGAAATGAAACCTTTTGAATAGGAATGTCAATATCCCTGCCCTCACGCACAATCCACAGTCAGTACATCAACAAAAAACTGGGCTGGAGATGGACATCTGCAGAGAATCATATTGCACCCTAGTGGGTGGAAAAAGAAAAGTAGCACAGCTGTTGCTTTGCAGAAAGATGGTCTTGCCTTTGAATCTCGACCTGGCTTTGCATGTTTAACCTGTGCATATGTGTGTCCTCTCCAAGTACTCTGGCTTCCTGGATAAATAAGATTTAGTTAAATGTGCTTGAAAGATGAAACAAAGTGGTTATAAAGCTATCATTTGAGAATAGAGGGACTGTATGTGATTACAATTGATTTGAACATTGTCAATTTCAAAGAAACAGACCAACATGACCCATCAGCAAGAAAAACACTCACTGATGGATGAATACTACCAAAAATGAATAAAACAAAATACTAAAAAGGATGAAAATAGTTAAAATGCTAAATCAGCGGTGAAAAGTTATCTTAATCACACTTTTTAGGCCTTGTTGGGTTTACTTGTAACAATGCATTTATTTCTTGATTATTATTTGTCAGGGTCATAAGACAATTTCAACATCTGCTAAATCACAATAACTCCAACAGTTTTCACAGTTTAGATGGTCTCTGCTTATGGCTATGCTCTCTATGGAGATGGCTTGGAAGCATTAGTTCACATCAGTCAGTGGTGTTGTAATGATAACCACAGAAGAGCAACCAGACCACTGTGCTCCTAATGGCTTAATGGGCTTGGCATTAAACCTAATTCCCTTTACCTCTTTCTATCTTTTTATGTCTCTTCTTTTTCTTATCTCTTCCGGCTTTAACTCAATTTTCTGAGAGCTCAGTTATTATGATTGGTGGAATTCAATATTCATATCTTTCCTTTCTGAGCATCATAAAGCACTCAGATCTTCCCTGCTTTCAGAGTTTTTGCAAAACACAAACTGCTTTCTTTTCACCTGAAATACAGGGAAAACAAAAAGAGGAGTGTACCAGATATTACTGCGACCACCCGTTGTGGCACCTCTCAATTTTAATTGGTCCAAAGCCAAAAGAACGCACAGGAAAGACCTAATGAATATTGAGGTGGCAAGTGTGTTAGAGAAGTCGTAAAAAAACAAAGGCTGTTGGACTGCAACATCAAGGAAGGTGGTCAACCAGGGAGGTTCAGTAGAACAGAGACCTAGGCTGTTATGCGAAGGTCACCCCATAGACTCAACTCATCTCCCTGATCAGAGCTGCATACGACACCCTTTAGGTCTTCACAATCTGCACTTGTGGTACAGGGGAAAGGAGACTTGCCAGTTCTGTATGTCTTAAAATCAGTGCTTTCAGCAATGAGAACCATTAAGGGTTGGGGGATGTGACAAAAATAAAGCCTATCCTAATTCTTTCGCAGAAGTTTCAGTTTATTGATTTCAGTTTATTTATATAGCGCCAATTCACAACACGTCATCTCAAGGCACTTCACAAAGGATTTAGAATTGTATAGGGTTGTTGGGGAGGTTAGATTAAACTACTGAATGTTAGAGTTTGGCCATTTTAGAATGGGCTATGTGTAGGGGTACTAAGTTAAATAATACACTGATAAAGAGTGTCCATGTAGAGCCCACTGGTGGCCATTGTTATACTAAAACCACAAGGATTGGGGGTACCTCTCTTTGTCAGACTGATTATAACCTTTGGAAAAGAGAAGGGGTCGCACAAGTAGCAGAAAAGGAGGGTGTGTTTGCACCTCAACCATAACTGAGCCGGTTTAGGCTAAACCTGACTCCCCTTTACTCCATCCAACAGGGAGGGAGGAAGGCAGAGGTAAAAATAATTGGAGAGTGTTGTTTCCTATTGCATTGTGTGAAAGGTGGGTAACTTTAAAATGGGCTGAGTCAATTCAATCGAATCATGTAGATTTCAGGCTGTACAGTGGCGCAGTTGGTAGCACTGTTGCCTTGCAGCAAGAAGGTCCTGGGTTCAATTCCCGGCCGGGGGTCTTTCTGCATGGAGTGTGCATGTTCTCCCGTGCATGTGTGGGTTCTCACCTCCCCCAGTCCAAAGACATGCCTATTAGGTTAATTGGTCACTCTAAATTGCCTTTAGGTGTGTGCATGGCTGTTTGTGTATTGCCCTGCGTTGGACTGGTGACCTGTCCAGGGTGTACCCCGCCTCTCGCCCATAGACTGCTGGAGATAGGCACCAGCTCCCCGCGACCCACTATGGAATAAGCGGTAGAAAAAGACTGACTGAGATTTCAAGTCAGGCACATGCATTCCAATTAATAACTAACCATTGAACAGTACAGTCAGATTCAGTTAGTTATTCAAATTGGATAAAAAGTTTTTTATCTAAGGAAACCCAGCAGATTGCATCCAGTCAGTGACTTGTAGCAGTCACTCCTCCTGGATGAGCATGTAGCGACAGTGGACAGTCACTGGCGTTGACTTTGCAGCAGTCCCTCATACTGAGCATGCATGTAGCAACAGTGGAGAGGAAAAACTCCCTTTTAACAGAAAGAAACCTCCAGCAGAACCAGGCTCAGTGTGAGCGGCCATCTGCCACGACCAACTGGGGGTTAGAGAGAACAGAGTAGAGAAGGAAAAAGAACACAGAAGCACTGATCCAGGAGTACTTTCTATGGGAAGGAAAAGTAAATGTTAATGGATGTAGCTTCTTTAGTCGTTTCATCTATGAAGAAAGAACAGATAAACTCTGAGCCATTTTTCAAGGTTAGAGTACGAAAGAGAGCACACATAGTTAGTCACAGTAAAAGCTGAGTCAGTAGGAGAGAGACATGGTTAAACACTGAAAGACAGGGCCAAGTGTATCATCAGTAGAAGGTGAGCATTAAGTTGTTACCAGCAGAAGGTCCAGAGAATGAAGACAAAGGTGGGTAGGTTCGTTAATGTTTTGAGCAAAGTAAATTGAGTCTAAGATAGCATTAAATGCTATATTTAGGCTATCACTTTCAGTGTCAACATGAATGTTAAAATCCCCCACCATAATAACCTTATCTGTATTGAACACTAAATCAGATAAAAGGTCTGAAAACTGATCTAAAAATTGAGAGTAAGGGCCTGGTGGACGATACAAAACAACAAACAGAAGTGGTTTTAGTGCTTTGCAATTTGGATGAGGAGAACTAAGGATTAAATATTCAAAAGAGTTGTAGCTATTGATTGGTCTGGGACTAATCAATAAATCGCACTGAAAGATGGTTGCTACTCCCCCCCTCGCCCAGTAAAATCACAATCATAATTTTATTACAATTTCCTTTCATTCGCTTGATAATGTGTATTTTATGAATGTGTATGGGCAATGCCATTTGTCCTGTACTCCTCTGCGGGACCCTGTGATGGACTTGTGACCTGTCCAGATTGTACCCCACTTCTTGCCCACTGACACCCAGAGAAAGACACCAGACAACCCCACAACCCTGCAAGACTTAGGTAGGTACAGATAACAGACAATGGGAACACCACTAAGGAAAGTGCACTCTTGCTACATAACAGGAATAATAATAATAATTTATTAGTATTATTTTCAGTACTAAATATTTTTCACAACTTTGCTAAGTCACACATTGACTCTCATTCCCACACAGAGAATGTCTTCATGTCATGTTTGAAGGCCCAGTGATACCCAAGCTTAAGCTTCTTCATAGATGTCATGACATTTTCTCCCAGGATTACCTGATACCTGATTAAATCTATTTTGTCCTCCACACGCTGCATGTATTCAGTGCCAGAGAAAGCAAAACAGCTCTACACTATGAAGTGCCAGGAAAAGTGTAACTTTTACTGTATGCTTCATTCTTCCTCTTTCAGACATACAGCTGATACATAGGCCCAAAAAGGTCCACTTTGATTATTCACTCCAAAGAATAAAAAACCTTTTTGGCTTTCTGTGTTTTTGGGTCAGTAGTGGTGCACATGTTGAGCTTCAGTGAATAAGGCATCCTTTATTTATAGTTTCACTAATTGTACACACCACTGTAATAAATGTAAAATTTGCCAGGAGAAGTAAAGGTGATGCAGTGTGCAGATGGAAGATCTGTAGTGTGGAAGAAAAGGAAGTTATCAGATAGAAAAGACTGAGCTACCATAGTTTGGCACAGTTCAAGAACCACCACTGTAACAGCAGAACAAACCAGGACACATGAGTTAATACTATAATTTTACCCAAATAAAGGAGTTTTCTTAAAAACTGTGCAAATGCCATGTAAAAATAAAGATTTTTTTGGCTGTGTAAAGATCCTAGTGTTTCAATATTCTAACACCTGATGTTGGAAGCACCGCATAAATGGTGTAAATAATACTGAAAGTTACTTCTCCATTGTATGGTACATTTTGGTATTCTTGATTCTCCTTTGGAGGTGCTAAGTAACAAGGACTGATGAATAGATAAAAAAGAACCCTTTCTCTGCAGCACAAACACAAACAAACTATCTTGCTTAGATTTGTGGTTGTGAGTAATATCTGCAAAACCATGGTTATTAACCTCAAGTATATCTTTGAAAACATGACCACAAAAGTCACTGTGGTAACTACTATTCCCAAAACATATTCAGCTCGTTCTGTTTTAAAAGCCTCTTCTGGTCTTTTTAGTGCAGTAAATTGAATGAAATGGCATTACCACAGAAACATGGATTTTGAGTTCCATCTGACATTAGTTTTGTACAAACTGGAAACGTAATGCTCTCTGTCACGAAGTAGGGAAAATGTGTACCAAATGGATTTAGCTACACAGCATATTCTATCCTTCTGTCTCTCATCCAGGAAGTATGTAATGCATGGGGATGGGCTCTGTTTAATTTTGTGTGTCACTGCACGCCAGCTTGCTACTGCTTAGTAGCGTTTTCTTCCCAAAAAAAGCCTTATGCAAGGCAATATTTTTATTATTGTTGTTTACATAGGCAATCAGCAATATGGACTTTGTTTTAGTTAGCCCCAAGTCATACAGTTTAAAAGGCTGTCCTACCTGCTGATATGAACTTCTGAATTTGAATACAGTTTTAAAAAGTCTCTGAAAATACTCCCAGTTTTGCTGTCATTGTTGTTTACCTAAGCTCTCAGAAAAGAACAAACAATAATAATAATAAATAAATTAAAATTTAATTTTATGTTTGCTTACTTTGATGTTTATGTGATTTATGTGAATTTGTGCCAATTGAGGAGTTATACTGTGTCAGACAGAGTTCCAGAAAAGCCAAGAGAACAGTATAATATTATAATGGCATATACATTTATTTTTATCTTTTGCTCTGCAGGTTTTTGTTATGTAGCAGCACTTAATTTATCAGAAATGTATTCCCAACCTATAGGACGAGGAAACATACACCATCTTAACGTCTGTTATACGTTCTCTCTCCTGCTACATCAGCCAACGGACCTACAACCATAAAATCAACCGTTACAAGGCTACAGACACTGCCAGCCATGTCCTGCCTCGAAAAATACAATTCTTGTTTTTTTTGCATTTAAACGCACATCCCAAGATCATTCTTGGTGGTATATTAAGTTAGATTTAATTATTTTTTTCTACGCATATAACAGGACTTTAAGGGGAAGGATAGTAAAATGTCTTCGCCCGAGCAGGAGAGGAGGTCTGGCGTTCAGCTGGTGAGCGCGCTGCTGCTGTTGCTCTCGCTCTCTGGTAAGACACAAAACAGCCAATCCATCTAACATCCTGATGCTGATAATGCACGGATCAATCAACCAGTACGATGGCGTGAGAAATGTTTTTTTTTTTTTTTTTTCCACCGATATCTGAGTGAGTGTGCCACAACACATTGGACAACTAGGGACAACAGATGGATAGAAGGATGGCGTGGAGGGGGTCGACGTAATTTGAATCACTGTAACCGAATGAAGCCATTTTATTTCATTAACTAATAATGCCAACCTTTAAAACATTTCCCCCTCTATTACTGAGCTGATTTCTTTCCGTATTCAGGTTCCATGTCTAACCATGACATTTTTATTTAGTCTTAACAAATCTACAAGATCATGACGCACAGCATGCGAATTCTTATCAGTGTAATATAATAACATTTCACCGTGAATCAGTGATTCCAGTGCAGTGGATGTTGTATAGAAACAGACATCCAAATGGGTGTTACAATATAACAACACACTTGCAATGTGTTATTATATATACCCAGGTTTTGTTAAGGAGCCCATTTGTATATAACACAATTGTGTAGTAACCACAGAAAAAACACTTAATTATTTGCACATTGTTTTTTTTGTTTGTTTGTTTTTTTGTTTTTTTTTAACAAAATGGTACAGAATTAATGAGTGAAAATTAGAGAAACCAATATTGAATTCTTCAAATCGACTGTTGGTCAGATCAGTTTGCATTTGATAGATTAAAAGGCTAAATTTTAACATTTTTTCTTTTATTCTTGCTGAAAATTTACAGCTATTTGAAGCACTACAGCATGTTACTAAGTGCTCTGTCCAGCCTGCCCTACACTTTTTTATTGTGTTCAGGCTTGAAGCTCAAAAATGTTATCTTCATTTTTGAATGTAAAAAAATCATAAAAGGAAGAAATTGAGCACAAACCGGGCTGAGAACACATAAAAAAGGTGCCGAAGAGAGACCAAGCCACATACTTATCAATGCACCCATTTTGAAATAAATGATAACAAACTCTCCACCTTGAGTGTGTGCTCATAATAGGATTTACATGGCGATTTATCCTGTGTGGAGGAAGAAGTCAGCAGAAACATTACCACAAAGAATAAGAGGTTAGGACAAATGTCTTTTGGCTAAGACACAGAAACAAATAAGTTGCAGCTCAAGCTTATTAGCTTTATCAAAGGACTGGAGAGAGCTGTTACTGATATAACGCAACCTCTGGACATGAGCAGATGTTGTGTAATGTCAGAAAAAGTAAACTCTTCTGTTAAGGGAATCATTTCTTACCTGATAAACATTATGCCCACAAACGACTACAGTAATCCTGTTCCTTAACTTGCTTCCTGCTCAAATACTTGTAACTGTGGCATATACTGTTGTGTTCTATTCCCTCAGACTTCCTTCTTCCCTTAAATCAAGTCTCCCAATTTTTTATATAATCCTGTAGTAAAAGATGTTTCCATAAGAAAGATTGTTTTTGGTGGGTATGGAGAAATCTGTCCTCCACACCTGTGTTCACTTCCACGGAGCGCAGCAAAGATGATCCTTAAACAAAAGTGCTAACTGCATAATTTTTCCTGTGCCCCAATAAGCCACTACATTCCACAAATTCATGTTAAAAAAAATCCTTTTTAGACAATCTGTTTTCTGTCTACGACCATAGAGAGTGACATGCTTCAAGATGGGACAGTCACAGAAGCAACGTTCTAATCCAAATATGGACTTCCTGTTTTTAGTGACGATGATTCAAAGGGCTCTTTTTGTCTTAGAAAAATGTTTTTCATAATTACAGACTCATTCAAAAAAACTGAATTTATTTTAGTAACTGACTTCACTAAGTAAAACACAATAAATAGATTATTTAAGCACAAATTAATGTTATTTCTGTTAAATATGATGATCTTCCTCTTACATGTAATGAAAACACAACATTGAATATCAGAATATTACATCAGACAAATAAAAAAAAACTTTTTAATACAGTAATATGGGCTTAATGAAAAGAATATTTAATATCTGCTTAAAGGTTGTTATTTTCAAAAGTTTCTTTTAATCTGACAAATGAGCCTTATCAGAGCACTTCTTCTAATTTATTAAACTTCAGAAAAAAACAAATGATATAGGGCTGTCACTTATAAAATGCTTTAGGCAACATAATCTAGCCAAAGAAACCAGCACAGTTGTTTTGAAGAATACCCAGTGAGTTTACAGCATTGTGCACAAAAAGAGGCAGCTTTCAACCTACAAGCAACACTATATTTATCTATCTTCAATAAATGCACACATTGCGTTAATATTTCAGGACATTTCTTAGTAATTCAGTCTGAGCATTTAATTAAAATGGTGTAATCAACACAAAATCAGTTGGTAGTATCACCTCTAGTCAGAAATTAAAGTCTTGGCTGATGACAACTCTTTCAGTGTAGCTGTATGAATTTCGATTTTTTTAAATCATTTTAACTCTGCTCAGCAACTGCAGAGTCACAGTTCCTATGACAATGCACTAGAGGGCAGCAGAGCAAAGAGATTGGCACAGTCAATAATTCATAACAGCAAGTCACTCATAGTATGTTCACATCATTGGGAACTACGTACTTCTTAAAGGTCAAGCATGCATTTTTTTTGCAGCTTTTACTCAGACTAGTAAGGTATTGTTGGCAGGACGTGCTCCATCATATACCTAGTATTGGGAATTAGAGGATTGTAGGGACCATTCATCTACAGCAGACACGGGGCTTGGCATGACGCAAGAAATACGTGGTATAACGTTTGGAGCTTGATTTAAAAAAGACTGAAAATTTATTTTGTTTCCTGTAGTTATTAATATCACATGTTTTAAAAGCAACATAGAGGCCAGGCCAACAGAATTACATTAAATTGCTCTCAATAGCACACACACTAGCATGCTTATTGACTTCGGAAACATTATGCTAGCTGTTCTCACTTTTAAGCTGTATTGTTGTAAAGGGCTCCTTATAACATCGAGGCTCTAGCACAATCAGACATGGTTGTCAATAATGCATAGTACACTTAAGGGGAAAGAGGGGGCATTGGATGTGAAGTGTCTTAGGCCAAAACCTCTTGTTGCTAAAAACAGATTCTCGATACCTTTATGTTGTTTCATATTTGATAGGTTTGCAAGTCCTGTACAGCTATAATTACCCCAGTAAAAATGAGGTCAACATTAAAATGTGGCCTCGTCTCTGGCTTTGTTGTCTCTCCAACACCGCAGTAACATACAGTGTGACGCAGACCTTACCTGCACCATTTGTATTGTTATTTTAAAGGGTTCAGAGATGTAGCCTATTCTTTGTTAAATTTGTATAATGAAAAAAACTCTAAAGAGAAACTTTTTCTCTGCCACTTACCCTCCTGGGGATAACCAACTGACTTGTTTTTTGTTAGTTTTGTTGTAGTGAGCAGCACTGGCCTTTTGGGGCAGCAATGTGCAAGATGCTGTATGAGTTTTCTCCAAAGCAGGGGCCAATAAAGACAATCCACCATCTGTCTAGAACATGACTTAATCAAGACCAAAGATTAAAATCCCCGTCCTGGGGGTGCGTTATATTCCAAAGAGTGTATTTTTTATTAAAATAAGAGAAACTGGGAAATATCTGTGTAGTTTGACTGATGGGCGTTGCTACCTATTACAAGGTCAACTTTGTTGTGAAATTGTTTATCACATTTTTAACCTAAGTGTGTCTGTCACAACTCATGCAAGGAGGAAGTGACTCTGCTAACTCTGCACCATAAGACCTGCTCAGATGAGATTTGAGGATTCTTGGTGTTGAGTTAAAGCATTAAGTTTCTCACCACCATGCTCCCGCTAATTTCCTCATCAAAAAACAAAAACTGACAAAATCACACACACATACTGTATAGCAAAGCACTTCGGTAAGAGTAACTTTCAAATTTACTAACTTATATTGCAATCTCTTCTAATGTGATCAGGCAGTTTTTTTAAAAAAAAGGTTAAAAACCAAATCAAGCATTAATAAAATGTTTATTGCAAACTGAAGGAGTGGTTTGTTTGAACCTGCCAGTCTTTCTTGTACAATATCTGTGTAACATTACATAGGCTATGAAAAAAAACAAAAACTTTTGCCATAGACTTTACGTAAAGAGATTGTGATAACCTGCCTGTCTTTGGGGGTTTGAGTTCGTGTTCTAATTACATTCTCTTTTCATGTCCTGCCTAAGAGATATCTTTGCCCATTTGTAAGAACCTGTTGTATATCATTATCGCAGACTCAGTTATATGAACAACCTAATGTTTGGAGATACATTTGAGACTTCCTACAACCACTGAAATAAGACAATACTTTGTCAACACATTTTAAGATGCCAAACACAAATGCGATAAGAAACTCCAGCCTCTTGACCAAAACTAGTTCCAATATATACAATCGAAACAAGATATTTACATACACTGTAAAACACATAACTGTGTTTTTCTCACTGTCTGACATTGAATAAGACCTAGCATTTCCTATTTTAAGGTTACCAATTAGATGTTAACAAAGTCCTGATGTGATCATCTGGGCTTCCCCATATTGTTTAAAGGCATGGTGTAATACTTCAAAAGCAGTGGATCACAAAACTATGGCAATTGATAAGCTACCTAATTACAATGATGTGTTAAAATCTTAAAATTAGTTTAATTAAATAAAAAGTATTACTCTGTAAACAGTCTCAAATGTATTAAAATCTAACCCAAATGAGTTTTTTTTTTTTCTTCAGGGAGCCTAAGCTGCATAACCTTATACAAAGAAATAAGATGAAAATATTATGAATTATTCTCAGAGTCACAATATAAACACTTCCACCGGCAATTTAATAATTACTATAAAGAGCATTACTTTAACATATATTGACATGCATCTAAATAAAGTAAATCATTTATTACTATAATATTGTACTTTAATAATCTCTGAAGTAGAGTCTGTGGAAAAAATGATTATTTCCAGGTTGCCATAGTAAATGAAAACTCGTTCTCAATTGTCTCATCTGGTTAAGTAAAGGTTAAATGAAAAAAATAAATAAATTAATTAACTCAGTATAATGTCATGGTGAAGGCCTTTTTCCCAAGACTTGGTCATAGTGTGATATGTCTGTAGCAAGGTCAGAATTTTACGTCAATATTCTTACAATAGTAATCTTAGAGTATGTAAATTTTGGGAAATGGAGAAGGGAAATAAAATTCTCAAAAAATATGTCTTGCTCTTTAATCTAGTTTTTGGCAAAGATAAGTAATTTTGGCAATCCTACCTGACCTTTGGGAGGAAAAGTTTAGTCTGATTTAATGTCAAGAGTAAGGAAAGTAAAGTATTTTTTAAAGTGTGTGTAAATGTCTGTTTCAAGCTCCTCTAAAAGATACTTTTGGTCCTTTCTAAATCATCAGTCAAGCAAGCCATGTCTCACGTACACGTGACCTTCAAACCAGCTGATTGTGCAGACCATGTCATCACTACATCGCATCTTGAGGGCTTCGAAGCCACTTAACCCTCACATAGGTTTGCTGCTTTAGGGTTGTAAGCATTTTAATAAGTGGAGCAGTGGCAGGTTGTCTTTAACCCTCTTTGCCACGTCGATTCTGACAGATAACATAGACAGCCAAGTTCCAGATTGAACTGTTTTGTGGAAGAGGCTTATTAATAAAAAAAAAATCCAGTGGCTAAACCTGTTACATGCAGAGGTCTATGAATTACATTGGAAGTGACAATCGTCAGCCTACTGTTCAGTTAAGCTGAGTAGGGTTGAGCTAACATAAGGTGAGTAAGTTGTGTTCCCCACAAAGTTTGCTGTGGTTGGGTCAAGAAGCAGACCAATTTCTTAGCTTCCAGCTTTCCTGAAAAACTAATACTGGTTTGGGATCTGATGGCATCCTGTGTCCTTGTACCAAAAAGTCCGGAGGGACGCTGAGGTGTTCTTTGTCCCAGCCCTGGCATGTCCCAGTAATGGGGGATAAAGAATAACCTGCTCAAAACCTGTCCTCTCAAATTAGACTCGTCTTGTGATACAATTGAACATTTATGGAATGTAAAGGCTTCAGAGATGTGGGGAGTTCTAAAAAGTTAAGATGCTAGTTTTTCATTGTGTGGGGGAAGGTAGAGGGGGCTGAGAGCTTTATAAAGTGGAGGTTTCAGGAAAGACGTGAGACGGGGCAAGGAAGGTAGACAAAGATGGGAGAGTGAAAAGGGAGAGGCAGAGGGAGGGAGAGGAGCCACATGAGGGTGCTTTACTGCAGTATTTCATCTGTTAGGAAGTCTCTGCATTTGCCTTCCTTTTTTACTAGCAACTGCTGAGTCAACAGGAGCAGGAGTCTGAACCATAAGGTTTCTCATGCTGCATAGCTGAGTTAAACTGACTGTAACAAGGGCACATATGTTTGCAGTGCTTCACTGTGCAGTGCACTGACAGAGGTGTTTGCTTTAATGCATCACTGTGAAGTGTGTGTACATATAGGCTAATATGCAAGGATGACATTGGCAGCACACTCTCTAGAGGTGAGCTCACTGCTGATGATGCAGACCTAGAGGGAGGGGTGTTTGCATGCATGTTTATGTGTTAGAGAGCCCTTGAAGCAGCCAATGCTCTGACCCAATACATCTGAATGTATGTCTGCATTTGCAAACTATATATATATATTGAGTAGGTGGAGATGTGGCAAGTAGAAGAGTGTGTGTCTGAGTGTGTGGTGCAGAGATGCAGGTCTATGGAGTGGTGCAGCAGCTGTGGGAAGGGAGCCAGAAACACTCAACTGCAGAGGGGAGATTGGTGCAGAGTCCCATCGCACACACAAACAGCACAGCTGAGAGTGAATATGGAATGTGGGGGGTTGAGCCTGTGCTGAGACAAAAGGTTTTCAGAACAGAGAGAAACTTGTGCAACTTAAACAATTGTTTATTTCAGTTATCATGTGTAATCTTAGGTCACAGATGAAATTAGTTGCAATAGCACATTATTAAATAAACTAATTTATATTAAAAAGACATCAAGTTAATCATAATTTTGTTTGAATTCAAGTGTGCCTGCAGTTTTTCAGAACACTTGAGTTGGGAAATTGGTAAATACATATAATCCATATTGTTTTCTTTCTTTGTGTATCTTGTGTTAAGGCTCATATTAATAAGATCTAATCCCTTCATCTTGTTCTGGTTTACAGCTTATAAAACACTTCTTACCACCAGTGCTTGACCATGTCATGTGTTTGAACTGAAAAAATTGAAAGAAATTACTCTACTATTTGAAGTTGTAAAAAAGATGCAAAGACAATTATCCTTTTTAAATTATGGTTTGATTTTGCCAGTTCAGTGTAGTGTTGTTTTCGGTACAAACTAGTGATGGCAGGATGAGATTTCTTCTACATTCAGCCAGTTTAAGAAATATTTTATTTATTAAACAAAAAGAAATATTGTACTCTTGTTCTTATTTGCATCATTAATGTTTTTTTAACAGGTTGTTTGAGCATGGATGTGCTAGTGCCCAATGACATCAATGCACTTAATGGAACAACTGTCATAATCCCCTGCACCTTCACTTCCTGCTATAAGATTGACCTCACCAAGTTTGCTATGAATTGGACTTATCAAGAGACCCTTAACAATACAGAGGAAAAGGTAAGCTGCCCAATCCTTAAACACATTATTACCAAGAATACTCATCTTTAAAGTTTAAACCCAATTTTAAGCCACACTTTGTCTTCCCATAGTTTATGACTTATGATAAGAAAAAAGGAATGCAACCAGTGCCTTCAAACCGGTTTGGAGAAAGAGTTGTGTTTTCTGGGAACCTGGATAAGAATGACTTATCAATCACGCTGCAGGATGTTCAACTGGAGGATGAGGGGATTTACAACTGTTATGTGAGGAACCCCCCAGATCGCATCCAAGGACACGGTCTCATTAACTTCAATGTTGTCACAGAACGTAAGCTGTTAAGGAATTCTTCTACAAACACATAAAGCATAACCTTCAACAACAATTGTTCCCAGACATTTCAGCTAATGATAAAAAACAACGTGGCAGTGGCTTGTATCTCCAACTCTCGGTGCTTGATGTAGGCAAATATTGTCCATAAATGACACTTTCATTCTCTATACACTTTTTATCCATTTAGGGTTATTGTTTCAATTAGAGGAAGATATCCTCTTAGGATTCATTTTTAAACGTAATTTTGTTTTCACAGATCACCTTTAGGCCTTTCACTTTGTACGTCATGATCCACAGTGGAGTCTTGACCCCAAAGTTGTAACATTTACTCTGTTATAAGACATGCCGTTAGAACAAGCTGCAGGATGTAATTTTGTGGTCAATGCAATAAATGTTTGTACTTTACAAGAGTGGCACAACTCAATTCTTAGAAGATGTCAATCCTGTAAAAAATTAAGTTTACTGTGATTTAAAATTATCTCTTAAGCATTTCATTCTTTTAGGTTTACATTTCACTATCAAACAAACATAACCAGAGTAGAAACACAAAGGAGTTTTCAAATGATGAAAAGCTATCCAACCTTACTATGTGAAAATATACACTGCTCCAAAAAATAAAGGAAACACTCAAATAACACATCCTAGATCTGAATGAACGAAATATTCTAATTGAATAGTTTGGTCTGTACAAATTTGAATGTGCTGACAACAAAATCACACAAAATTCATCAATGGAAATCGAATAATTAACCAATGGAGGCCTGGATATGGAGTCACACACAAAATTAAAGTGGAAAAACACACTACAGACTGATCCAACTTTGATGTAATATCCTTAAAACAAGTCAAAATGAGGCTCAGTGTTGTGTGTGGACTCCACGTGCCTGTATGACCTCCCTACAACGCCTGGGCATGCTCCTGATGAGACGACGGATGGTCTCCTGAGGGATCTCCTCCCAGGCCTGGACTAAAGCATCCGCCAACTCCTGGACAGTCTGTGGTGCAACCTGACGTTGGTGGATGGAGCGAGACATGATGTCCCAAATATGCTCAATCGGATTCAGGTCTGGGGAACGGGTGGGCCAGTCCATAGCTTCAATATCTTCATCTTGCAGGAAGTGCTGACACACTCCAGCCACATGAGGTCTAGCATTGTCCTGCATTAGGAGGAACCCAGGGCCAACGGCACCAGCATATGGTCTCACAAGGGGTCTGAGGATCTCATCTCGGTACCTAATGGCAGTCAGGCTACCTCTGGCGAGCACATGGAGGGCCATGCAGCCCTCCAAAGAAATGCCACCCCACACCATTACTGACCCGCTGCCAAACCGGTCACGCTGAACGATGTTGCAGGCAGCAGATCGCTCTCCACGGCGTCTCCAGACTCTGTCACGTCTGTC